>LPNX010420637.1:549082-616876 GCA_001517045.1 Pseudotsuga menziesii | reverse complement strand
CCCCTAACACCTCCTTTCCTCTCTCTCTTCTTCACACACACACACACACATCCCCCTAACACCTCTCTCTCACTCCTAATACCTAAAATCTCTCTCTCTCCATTCTCTGTCACTCCCCAACTCATCCAACTAAACTTATCCCCCACCCCTATCTATTCCCCAAATCTCTCTCTCTCTCTCTCTCTCTCTCTCTCACATACACCCACATTACACATCCATAGGTCTGTTAGAAAACAGGACCGTAGAGCAATAACATATATACAGTTAAATCATAAATAAGATGCAAAACACATTAAAACATTACAGAGAGACACATATATAACGTGGTTCACCCAAAGGATGGGTTACGTCCACAAAGAAATTTCCAGTCCTTTTATTACAGTCCAGAAAGAAGATGAAGGGATACAACTTGCAGCAAAACCGCTGCACTTCCTCTTCACGCTCTCATAGTCTCTCTCACACAATCATAAAGATTGTTTACAATGCAATAATACCATCCACAACCGTGTTACAACAATTTCTTTTATAGGGGAAAAATACCATGGGAAAATACTATGGTTAACCCAATACCAAGTTAGGGGGAATGAGTGTACAATACACCTGGGGTACAAACACAACTGAATAATATATTTGGATCTAGAAGATCAGGCTCCACAACCAACAATCTCCCACTTGGAGACTGACCACAACAACTCCATCGCTGCTGCTCTTGTTGGACTATGCTCTGGACCTTGGACTTGGAAAATTTCTTATTTTCATCTTCATGCTTGAAGGCCAATAGAAACTGAGCAGGAACTCCGTTTCTCTCTTATTACTCCCTTTGTCAACATGTCTGCAGGATTTTGGCTAGTATGTATCTTTTCCAATTTTAATAGTTCTTCATCTAGAACAGATAATCTTATGAAGTGGTACTTGAGTTGTATATGTTTAGTCCTCGAATGAAAGGCTAAGTTCTTTGCAAGATGAATGGAACTCTGGCTGTCACTATACAACCTACTATTCTCCTACTTCTTACCCAATTCTTCCATGAACCTCTGCAACCAAATCATCTCCTTACTATCCTTTGTAACAGCAACATACTCTACTTCTATTGTTGAAAGTGCAACAACCTGTTGTAGTTTTGAAATCCAACTTACTGCTGTTCCACCCACAGTAAACACATACCCTGTGGTGCTCCTCCTGTTGTCTTTATCACCAGCCATATCTGCATCAACATATCACTGTAGAACAATGTCTAGACCTCCAAAACATAATGCATGAGAAGTGGTACCTCTCAAATACATGAGAATCCACTGTACTGCTTTCCAATGCTCTTTACATGGATTATTCATATACCTGCTCACAACTCCCACTGCATGTGCAATATCTTGTCTTGTGCACACCATGGCATACATCAAGCTTCCAACCGCTGATGAATATGGAATCTTGGACATGTAATCTATCTCTTCCTGTGTCTCTGGACACATATCCTTGCTTAGTTTGAAATGGCTGGCCAAAGGTGTACTGATTGGGTTTGCATTTTGCATTCTAAATCTTTGCAACACCTTTTTTATGTACACACCTTGAGACAACACCAATTTGCAATTTTTCCTGTCTCTTGTTATTCTCATACCAAGGATTTTCTTTGCAGCACCCAAATCCTTCATCACAAATGATTTAGCTAGTTTTCTTTTGAGCACAGTTATATCCTGCATGTTAGACCCTACTACAATCATGTCATCCACATACAATAACAAGATAATATATCTTCCATTATCTAGTCTCTTGAAATAAACATAGTGGTCAGAATGACATCTATCATAACGTTGTTCTGTCATAAAATTATCAAGTTTCAAATACCACTGCCTTGGAGCTTGCTTCAGGTCATACAAGCTCTTCTTCAACCTGCAAACCAAATTATCCTTCCCTTTGACCTCATACCCTTGTGGCTGCTGCATATAAATCTCTTCCTCCACATCCCCATGGAGAAAGGCTTTTTTTACATCTAACTGTTCAAGATGCAAATATTCTACTGCAACTAGACTTAAAATAGTTATAATTGAAGTCATTTTAACAACAGGAGAAAATATTTCATCAAAGTCTATACCTTTCTTTTTTGAAAACCCCTTTAAAACAACTCTATCATTTTACCGCTTCTTTCCTCCATCTTCTTCCTTCAACCTGTAAACCCATTTATTCTGCAATGCCATTTTTTTCTGCAGGAAACTTAACTAGATCCCAAGTCTGGTTTCTTACCAATGAGTCCATCTCCTCATCCATGCCTTGCTCCCACTTCTTTCTAGTTTCTACCTGCATTGCTTCTTCAAAACATTCTGGTTCACCAGAATCAGTCATCAATAAATAATACAGTGAAGGAGAGAACCGTCCAGGGGGTCTACTCATCCTGGTGGATTTTCTTACATTTGCAGGAGTTTCAGTTACCTGCTGCTGCTCTTGATTTTCTGGTGCCTTTGGAACTTCATTTTCTTTGATTTCATCAAGCACTGTGTACTATGTGTTTTCCTTTTCTTCTTTCTTTCCTTGCAATTGATATTTGTACATGACCTTTTCATTGAATACTACATCTCTACTCCTAATGATTTTGCAGTTTTTAAGATCCCATAAGCGATAACCAAAATCATCAACCCCATATCCAATAAAGGTACATTTCTTGGATTTAGCCTCAAGATTTGTTCTATCATCTTTATCAACATGGAAAAATGCTTCACAACTAAAAGTTCTCAGAAATGAGTATTTTACCTATTTACCTATCCATGCAACCTCTGGAATTCCACCATCCAAAGCGCTTGAAGGCCCTCTGTTTATTAAATAAACAACAATGTTTACAACATCAGCCCAAAAATGTAAGGGAAACCCTGCATGCAATCTCATACACCTTGCACGCTCCATGATCGTTCTGTTCATCCTTTCTGACACACCATTTTCTTGTGGTGTTCCAAGGACTGTCTTCTCTCCGTGAATACCATTGTGTGAATAGTAACTGTGAAACTCCTTGCTGTAGTACTTGCCTCCATTATCAGATCTGAGACATTTCAACCTTTTTCTTGTGTCATTCTCAGCCAAAGCTTTTCACTTCTTAAAAGTATCAAACACATCATATTTTTGTCTAATGCAATAAACCCATGTTTTTCTAGTTGCATTATCAATAAAAGTAATATAATAATGAGAGCTAGGAAGAGTTATACCTAAGCTAGTCCCCATACATCTGTATGGACAAGATCTAAATTTTCACTCTTCTTTTCTTTCCCAACCCTGAGAAATATAACTCTCTTTTGTTTTCCATAAACACAGTTCTCACAGAATTCCAAACTTACCTGCTTCAGATCTGGAAGCAGTTTCCTTGAGTGGAGAATCTGCATCCCCTTCTCACTCATGTGGCCAAGCCTATGATTCCACAGCGCTACACCTGTTTATGTGGAAGCTATAGAGATAGAATAATCAGTATTATGAGGACATAAATATAATGTACCTACCCTATATCCTTTTTCTATTACCAGTGATCCTTTAGTGATCTTCCACCATGTTTCTCCAAACGTAGACAAATGATCGCTATCTCCCAACTGCCCTGTTGATATCAGATTTCTTTTCATAGCAAGACTGTGCCTTACATCCTTTAGCAGCCATTCACTTCCATTATTTAACTTAATTCGTACCTTACCCTTTTCGTCAATTTTACATGGTTCATCATCCCCCAATAAAAAATGTCCAAAATCACCTTGAACATAATCATGAAATAATTTCCTATGGGGTGTAGCATGACATGAAGTCCCCGAATCTACTACCCAGTAATCGCTAGTATTATCTAATGCAAGAATCAAAGAATATTGTAACACATCACCTGCTATATTCGCTTCCTGAGTAGTCTCTTGCTACCTCTCACCTTTATTCTTTGGTGCTCAGCAGTATTTCTTTAGATGTCATTTCTTACCACAGTTCCAACACTCTATTTTTTCGAATATGGACTTGGATCTTCCCTTTTTAGACTTGCTGCAATTTCCTGGGCTCCTTCCTCTCTCGTTTTGTCTCCCTCTGCTCTCCATGGTCAACGCATTACCTGATGTCTCACCTGTGATTTTTCTTCGCATTTCCTTGCTAAGAATAACACCAACAACATCATCAAACTTAAGAGTGTTTGAACTAGGGACGAAGTTACTTACAGCCATGACCAAGCTATTCCATCTTTCTGGAAATGAGCACAAGATTATAAGAGCCCTAACCTCATCATTAATGTTCACTTTTACAGAACTTAACTGACTAGTAAGTGCATTAAACTCATTTAAATGGTCAGCAACAGATCCACCTTCCGACATCTTCATATTAAATAAACGCTTCATTAAAAATACCTTGTTAGAAGCCGAGGGTTTTTTGTAGAGCTTACTCAATGCGCTCATCACACCATCTATTGTTTTTTCTTTCGAAATATTGAAGGCCACCGATGAATCCAGGCACAGTCGTATTGTTCCCAGTGCCTTTTTGTCAAGCACCTCCCATTCTTCATCCTTCATAGCTGCCGTTTGTTTTTCTTTTCTGCCCAACGACAGGTACAGATCCTTCTGGTACAGATTGTCCTCCATTTGCATCTTCCATAACTGATAGTTTTGGTTGTTAAATTTCTTGACCCTAAAATTTCCTTCTTCCACTATTGCTCCCACTCGAACCAGGAACCCTTCTTTCCTGTGAGTTTACCAACTAAATAGACCTTTTGGCTCTGATACCAATTGTTAGAAAACATGACCACAAAGCAATAACAGATATACAGTTAAATTATAAACAAGATTAAAAACACATTAAAACATTACAGAGAGACACAGATATAACGTGGTTCACCCAAACGATCGTCTACATCCACAAAGAAATTGCCAGTCCTTGTATTACAATCCAGAAAGATGAAGGGATACAACCTGTAGTAAAACCGCTGCACTTCCTCTTCATGCGCTCACAGTCTCTCTCACACAATCACATGGATTGTTTACAATGATCCACAACCGTGTTACAATGCTTTCTTTTATAGGGGAAAAATACCATGGGACAATACTATGGTTAACCCAATACCATGGGTCCGCATAACTGTTGGCCAACACATTCGTTCCCCCGAACCCCAAGGCAGGGGGAACGAGTGTACAATACACCTGGGGTACAAGCACAACTAAATAATATCTCTGGATCTGAAAGATCAGGCTCCACAACCAATAAGGTCACCCCCTACCTGTTCGGGTACACAGGGTACTCCCAAAAGACCGAACACCTTGAGCAACCGCTTCACACAAATAGATCACAGATCAACACACCAATGTTTATCACGTGGTTAAAACCCTCAAGAGGGAAACAATCCACGGCCCCAGCCAAATAGCTGCTTGGAGCAATTTATTATGCAAAAGAAAGAAAGTTACAAGAGCTTCTCATAATCGATCAACTAGCCAACGAACCTCTATGCTATTTAAATAGAGATCATAGACCAATAAGGTGTTAAGCCACATATCAATGGTAGGTATGATCTAAGAGAAGTTGAACTGTCGGATCACTCTATGTCCAAAACATATCATGACCATCGGATTAGAATATTTACAAATGCATACTAAAGAAACACACTTTTACCTAATGGATATATTACACAAGTTGATCTTAACTAACTCCTAAGTGTCTAAATATCCTAACATCCCCCCTTAAGAACAACTTGGGATAGGATTGAAGGATTTACAAAAGTGACACTATTAGGAGAAGGAAGGAGGAATTAGAGCGTATCCCCCCTTAAGGACACATTCCTGAACTCCTAAGATAGACCGAAGTTTAGAAAAATTTGCTTCTGTAAGAGACTTGGTGAAGATGTCTGCAACTTGATCATCTGTAGGGCAATAGAGCACTTCAATAACACTGTCATGAACAATAT
Organism: Pseudotsuga menziesii; assembly: GCA_001517045.1. NCBI lineage: Eukaryota > Viridiplantae > Streptophyta > Pinopsida > Pinales > Pinaceae > Pseudotsuga > Pseudotsuga menziesii. The sequence goes on along the minus strand of LPNX010420637.1, from coordinate 610,989 downwards.
TTCTGATGAAGTGCATGTGTAGCTCAATGTGTTTGCTGCGCTGATGTAGAACTTGATCTTTGGCAAGCTTGATGGCACTTTGATTGTCGCACCAAAGTGGAGTAGGCTGCTGCTGCTCGAATCCAAACTCTGAAAGGATCTGTCGAAGCCATAAAGCTTCCTGACTGGCATTAACTGCAGCTCGATATTCTGCTTCTACTAAAGAAAGAGCAAGAGCTTGTTGTTTCTTACAAGCCCAAGTGACAGGTCTAGATCCTAGACTGAAAACATAACATGCAGTAGACTTTCGATCATCAAGATCGTCGGCCCAATTTGAATAAGTGAAACCAACCAACAAAGGTTCCCCCCCTGTACTGTAATGAATCCCAAACTGAATTGTACCTCGAATATATCGAAGTATTATTTTTGCTACTTTCTAGTGACTTTCATGAGGAGTTTGCATATAACGGGCAACATGACCAACGACAAAGGAAAGGTCAGGACGAGAATGAGTCAAGTATAGAAGACTACCAACAAGCTGACGATACAAGGTGGCATCTACTTCAGGGGAAGTACAAGTGGAAAAAAGTTTGACTCCAGACTGGAAGGGAGAAAGGGCTGGTTTACAATCTTCCATATGGAAGCGACGAAGAAGGTCACAAGCATACTTAGACTGGGAAAGAAAGATTCCTTCTTTGGTTTGCAAGACTTGGAGACCAAGAAAATAATGCAAATGTACTAACTCTGACATTTCAAAATTTTGCTTAAGACTAGATTTCACATGGGTTATAAGTTTAGGGTCACTACCAGTAAGGATAAGATCATCAACATAAAGAACAAGTATGAAGAGATGGTTTCCTAGTTTCTTGGTATAGACATTGGGGTTAGAATGACATCTAGAAAAACCAGCGTCAAGGAGAAAGCTATCCATTTTGGCATACCAAGCTCTAGGAGCTTTCTTAAGGACATATAAGGATTTCTTAAGGAGACAAACAAGGCTAGAGTTATTCTGAACATATCCAGGAGATTGTTCCATGTAAATTTTCTCATGTAAATCACAATGTAAGAAGGCAGACTTGACATCCATTTGATGTACTTCCCAGTTATGTAAGGCTGCAAGGGAAAGAACAAGGCGGATGGAGTTCATTTTTGCTACAGGGGAAAAGGTTTAATTGTAGTCAATCCCTTCAACTTGGGAAAAACCTTTGGCAACTAACCTTTCCTTAAGTCTTTCAACACTTCCATTTGATGCATACTTAGTTCTATAGACCCATTTACATCTGACAAGTTTTCTTCCTTTTGGAAGAGGAACAAGATCCCAAGTATCGTTCACCATTAAGGAACGATATTCTTCATTCATAGCTGCATCCCAATCTAGATTTCCTGAAGCTTCTGCCAAAGTTTCTGGATCATGATTCTCAAAAACTTGAGCCAAAAGAGAAGAGGCTCGCTGAAACTGAGAACGTGTTCGATGTTGATCTCTAGGATCACCGACAAGATCACCAGCTGCTTCACATGTTGAACGGACCCATTGAGGAAGTATTGGTGTTGGTGCAATTGGAGGAACATGAGCAGGTGGAGGTGGATTTTCATCCTCACTGTCATCATCAGAAACTGGAGTTGGAAACCTGTCAAGGAAGTTGGAAGAAGAAGAAGAAGGCACACTTGCCAAATCAGGATCGCAGGACAAAGATGTCACACCTGCCAAGTTAGGCTCGTAGGCCAAGATATTTTCATCAAATTTAACATCTCTTCGAATGATTATATCATGTGAATGGGGCTGAAGAAGTCTATAACCTTTTACATCTTCAGAATATCCAAAAAATATGCACTTTTCACTTTTAGGCTGTAATGCTTTTCGTTTTTCATCCGGAATGTGAGCCCATGCTTCACAACCAAACACACGAAAGTGACTTACATCTAGTTCAATTTTACTCCATGCTTCTTCCGGTGTTATACCTTGTAAAACTTTAGTGGGTGTGCGATTAACTATGTAATTTGCACAATTTATGGCCTCAGCCCAATATTGAAGACTTAGTCCCTTAGATTGGATCATACAATTAGCCATTTCTTTTAAAGTGCGGTTCTTTCGTTCAGCTACACCATTTTGTTGTGGTGTATATGGAATAGTGTGCTGTTGTTGGATTCCTTGTTCAGTGCAGAAAGTAGTGAACTTGTTGTTAACATATTCTCCTCCATTGTCAGATCTTAACTTAATAATTTGATGACCAGATTGTTTTTCAACAAGGGCCTTGTAGGCCAAGAACATGTTAAATACTTCACTCTTAAGTTTTAGGAAGTAAACCCAAGTGCGTTTGGAGTAGTCATCAATGAAAGTTAAGAAATATTTGAAACCAGAAAATGATGCAGATGGAAGAGGACCACACAAGTCACTAAGCACAAGCTCCAAAGGAACCGAGGCGTGCCAAGAGGCACGTTTGTCAAAACTGTCCCGATGATGTTTTTCGAGTACACAATCGGAACAAACACCATCCTTGCAAGATACCATCGGAAGACCAATCACCATATTGTCTTTACATAGTTGTTGCAATGAGCGATAATTTAAGTGACCAAATCGTTCATGCCAAAATTTGCTCAAGTTATCACTATGAGCAACAAAAACTGAAGGAAGAGGTGATGACCCAAAGTTGTTAAATTTGTACAACCTGGTAATATCATTAACAGTTCCAGTAGCAAGGACATTTTGAATATTTTTAAAATCCTTGATTACAACTTGGTGAGGTGTAAATGTCACAGTTTTACCTTCACCTGGATGAGTAATTTGATAGACTAATAACAAATTGCAGGAAATTTTTGGAACACATAGTACATCACTGAAATGACCATTTTCTACTGGAACTATTCCAGATCCTACAACACTTAGAGATCTATCATCACTAACAAATATTTGTTTGGTGTTACATTCATGCATAGTAGAAAATATGGCTTGATCCTTAGCCATATGATAAGATGCTCCAGAATAAATGAGCCATTCATTTGAAGTAGAAGAGGAAGATGCAGGATAAGAGTAACCAGAAGCACAAAGTGCATGTCCATGAGAGTTAGATTCTGAAGACAAATCTATGTTGATGTGGTGCTTCTTCATTGCTGCTTCCAAGGCTGCCATCTTCTTGAAACACTTAGATTCATCATGATTATCATTCCCACAAAACTTGCAATGGCGCTCAGTATTCTTTCCTTTTTTCTTGGATCCTTTGTCACTTTTTAAAACAAGGAGCTGACTGAGAGGGTTTGGGACCCTTGTTGTTTGGCTTATTATTGCGAAAATTCTGTTTCTTGGGAGGCTTGAATTTTTTTTTTCTTCTATTGGGACAATAAGGCTTTCCCAAATGTATCTGCATTGTTAATTATTCCAAGATGAATGAGCTTATCTTGCTCTCTAATTAAGGAATCACAAAAGGATTCAAGGCTAGGCTCTTGATAGCCAGCTGCAGTCAATGATTCTTTCATGGAGTAGAATGTAGATACAAAAATAGAATATGCAGGTCCAATTTTGGAAAGAATATGATAAATACATTGTTTGTCTTCTTTCTTAATCTTGCATTCTGCACATAAGAGTTTAAGAGTTTTATACTTAGATAAATAGTCTTGAATGCATGAAAAATCATTTGGATTCATGGAAAACAACTCATTTTCAAGTTGATGACCCCGAATTTCATTGTGTTTACCAAACACAGATTCCAACTTTTCCCAAGCTTTATCAAGTTCATCAATGCCAGATATGTGGAATCGCAAATCAGTAGAGATTGAAATCCCAATCAATACACGATCTTCATCACATCTATTTCCCATTTAATTTTTTTATCATCATCAGTGGGTTCTGTTTCTTTCCCTGAGGTTATCCTGAAAAGTCCCCTACTTCGTAGAACATCCTCCATACGAGATTTCCATGAGAAATAGTTAGAACTTGTAAGTATAATATCACAAGGGGTGGCCATACTGTAAAATAATGGCTAAAAGAATAGAAACTAAGTATCTGGATGCAAAGAGCTCGAAAAAATATGCCGTTTAAAAAAAAACGGCACTTAAAACTGATTCTGGATGATGAAGTTATGCTTGATGAAAGAAAAAGTTGAAGATGTCCCCAATAGTGATGTGGTAGATATTAACTTGACCAACTAAAAAAAAGAAAGCCCCCTCTTCCCAAGATCAACCTTTGACAATCACTTTTACAATAAAGTTGCTTTGAAGTGAATCACTTTTGTAGAATAAGTGATGTTCACTTTTACAATAATGTGACTTTTAAATAGTGCGGCAATAAATTAAAAAACTTAAGTGACTCACTTTTATTTTATGTTATTTATGTGAGATGCACTTTTACAATAAAGTAACTTGAAAATAGAAATTGCATGCACTAAAAAGTAGCTTAATAAGACTTGAACTCAAGACCTATTAAGTAATAGAGCAATTTTGGACCAAGTGAGCTAAGTTTAAAAGGTACATAAAATAATGGAAAGAGGAAGAGAGATTTTTTTTTGTTTTTCAGCTCTTCTCTCTCATTCTCCGTGCTTGCTTTCTTTTCCTGCAAATCACAAAAAAAAGGAAAAACAAAAACAAAAAAAACTTTTCCACACAATGGGGTCAGATCTTGGTTACCTTACCCGGAAAGTCTACGTTTTCAAGTTTTCTCACTGTTTCTGATTTGCCGTGATCGCACAAGGTGGACGACAAAGAGCATACGTAGCCGAGAAGACAAGAAAAAAAAACTTTCCCTCACTGTTTCTGATTCGCCATGTTCGCGCAAGGTGCACAACAAAGAGCATACGTAGTTAGGGAAGGCAACAATCCGAGACTAAAACAAATAATATCTAATAATAAACTGATAAAATATGAGAGATTTACAAAAAACAAATCCGTCACTGTAACATTATACCTTCAGATTTGCCAAAATTGGTGTTTCTGGAGCAAACGAAAATGGTTTTTGGTGAAACGAAAACTATTTTTCAATGAAAACGACACTCCAGATGCAATGGAATAGCTCCCACAGGCCACAAATGCACAAAAAATTTAGAACCACAAATGCACAAAAAATCTAGAACCAGTAACCCTCTCAAATTTTCGGCAACACCGGTTCCATATCTTGATCAAAACCGAATGTGGCTCTTCATAAAATATCTGATACCATGTTCGAGTACACAAGGTACTCCCAAAATACTGAACACCTTGAGCAACCACTTCACACAAATAGATCACAGATCAGCACACCAATGTTTGTCATGTGGTTAAAACCCTTGAGAGGGAAACAGTCCACGGCCGTAGCCAAATAGCTACTTGGAGCAATTTATTATGCAAAAGAATTTTTTTTACGTGAGCTTCTCATAATCGATCAACTAGCCAAGGACCCTCTATGCTCTTTAAATAGAGATCATAGACCAATCAGGTGTTAAGCCACGGATCAATGGTAGGTATGATCTAAGAGAAGTTGAACTGTCAGATCACTCTATGTCCAGAACAGATCGTGACCATCGTTACATGAGCTTCTCATAATCGATCAACTAGCCAAGGACCCTCTATGCTCTTTAAATAGAGATCATAGACCAATTGGGTGTTAAGCCACAGACCAATGGTAGGTATGATCTAAGAGAAGTTGAACCGTCGGATCACTTTATGTCTAGGGCATATCGTGACCGTTGGATTAGAATATTTACAAATGCATACTAAAGAAACACACTTTACCTAACGGATATATTACACAAGTTGATCTTAACTAACTCCTAAGTGTCTAAATATCCTAACACTACCACTATACCCCTGGGTGCACCCCCACTGCTGCTACATAGGTGCACAGGGTATTCGAGGTTTTAACCTGTGGCTTTACAAGGAGTGCCTTAACAGTGCACCTTACTGGCAACTGGTCTACACTCTGGGGGCTTATATATTATGTATACTATTAATATTATACTATGTTGCACAAGTTTCCGAAATGTGGGAACATAGGGAACCGGTGTCCGAGTATCAGATACATCTACAAGTTTCTCCCAAATTTGTTGGAAACCGTAGGTTGGAAACATCAAAAATATATATTACAAAAATATAATAATATATAAAATAAAATAATTAAAAAACATAAGAAGAAAATAAACATTAACACAACCTCTTAGCAGATGGAAATGGCAATAAAATCAAGATTACTATCCACGTCATTGATTATATAAGGTAGACTCTTTCAAAAGTGGACACTTATAGAAGTTATAGTCCCAGTTTTGTGTCAACTATAATTAAAATGTATTAGAATAATATATGTTTACAAGACATTCTATGCTATGGTATTTGCAAAGGTGTATAAATATTCAAATTTAAATTATTATAAAATAAAAATCAAGATAAATTTTATTTCAATATAATATATGAATTTTTTTCCAAAGTAAGATTTAAAACCATTTCCAATTAGTTAAAAGTTTATTTTTATTCATAAAGTAAATAGTAAAATAAATAATTTTTTTTATTTGATATATAAAAAGTCAAAATAGATTTACATTTATTATTAAATAGTGGTAACTGCACTTCAGTGTAGTGATGAGTTAATACTCTAGCACGAGCGGTAGACAGAAATTAGTGCACCAACTCGACAAGGTAGCATGAAAGACTTTTATTGCAACTTAGTTTTCTAGAGAAAAAATTATGGGTCAACCATGTATATGTATGGTCACGAGCAAATAGGAATATCGTTAACAACAACATGGCCGTCATTAATGCATGGAAGTTCCTGGTGAAGGAAACGAGCAAAAAAAGTCCCCGAGTTCCTGATTTTAGAGAGTAAAAGTTCCCAAAAAGTTTGCAACAACCCGGAATGGTTTCCATTGGATTGGGAAAGTTTCCTACAAGTTCCCAAGTTTCATGGAACGTCGGACCTTCGGGAACGAGTTTCCTAAAAGCCGGGAGCGGTACCCATGCTACATAGATATTATAAGACTGTATTATATACTATATAGTTATTATATTATTCTATTAAAATCAGAAGTTATCAAGCCCAATATGTATCCTAAATAAGAAAAAATCAAATAATCTTTTAGTATTTCTGCCATAGCCTTTGATCCAAAATTCAGATTCGAAACTCTTTATAATGGTAGAAAGGTCTTGAAATGATGTACAACTTTGTTTTTCTACTTTTTAATAGATTCCATACAGTTTTTGCAGTGAACGCATTTTTCTAATAGAGGGAATCTTTTGACAGGAAGAAAATTTTTGAGGATATCCACATAAGGGATATTGTCTCTTCCACATGTTACAACTTGAGCTAGCATGTTTGTTGAAATCCCCAAGAACAAGGATAGCCTAGTCGCAACAGTGAAAGCTCAGCATTTGGACTAGAATTATCATATGCAGGACAGAGGTCAAGCGGAAGGTTTTCTTAGCCTACCCTATTAGTTGTTTTGTTTGTAGTATGAGGGACGATCCACATTCAAGATCACTATAGACCGGTAGCAGATTTCAGTATAGATTTCTGTCCCTTGTATTCTTTGTTTTGAAAGGAGCATTCCACTAGAAAGGCTCCTGCTTGTCATCCTATGAGCCCTTTATGGACGTCGTTGGCTTGGGGAGGCATATCTATGATGTTTTGAGGGGGGCTGATTTCATTTGGAAGCTTATTTCAGCCCTTTTTACATGGATCTTGTACCTTTTATGGAGGATGTTCACTTGGAAGGGTTGTCAAAGAAAATTTCCTCCAATACTTTGTTGATTACATGTATGATTGTATTTTTGTTGCTTTTGTCATCTTCACAAGTGTTTCTTTATTAATACTTCATTGCATATGTCATGTTTTGAGTTTCCCTTTCACGGGATCTCCTACTGATCTCTATTTATCATTTTGTAGCATGTTGAGGTTTGTTACTGGATTGTGAAAGAAACCCTATTTTTCCCAACCTTTCAAGATGACTCTGTTTGCCATTGGGTGGACACTACTCTTCATGGTCCTCCCATAACCCTTTTATCATATACTACAAACAAACTTGTTTTGCTAGGCAACCTCTTCACCTTGCCCTTCCATTAGCAATCCTATTCTAAGGAAGCCTCCCTTGGTTGGACAAGAGCCAACTTAAAGTGTAGGGAGGTAGTTATCGAGGTGACAATGGGTAACACCTCTAGGTTGCAACTAGGCTAGCCTTGTTCTTTGGGGTTGTGTTACTTGGGAGAGGAAGCGGAAGCGGGAGCGGGAGCGAAAAGCGAAATTTTCAAAAGCTTCCGGTTTGCAAGTGTTTTTTATATAATATATATATATATATATATATTTATATTTTGATGCATATATGTCAACAAATGCATGTAGAATGTGGAATTAGTTATGGAAAGCATAAAAACATGAAATAAAACATAATACCATATAACATCAATCATCTAGTAATGAACTCGTCAACCATAGGTCCAATATTCATGATTCCATAACATCAAAATTTTCAATATATAACATTTTGTCATCACTAGTCCTTGTAACCAAACTATAGTCTAGACTCTAGACTCTATAAAACATTAATGGTTCAACCATAAAACGAAAGTTGAAACAATTCACGAAGCATCATATTCATTACCAAAGAGTTATAATATGCTTGACGCAGTCAACTGTCAATGACTCAATCATGCAAAGTTGCAAATAGTGAATTTCAAAGGTAGGCTCACCATTCAACTTTAAACTTCAAACTTGAATTTCCATGTAATCATTAATGTTTACAAAATATACCATAATAAATATAAAAGAGTCAATAGTGCAGAAAATTGAAACTTGAAAGTATTGTAAACAAGAAAAGACAAGAAAACTAGATTTTATGGTTGTTTCCTCTTGCCACGGGAAATTTCCATTTTCTTTTCCCGTGCTCTATGAATTTGAACAATGGGATTATCATCCCCAATAGTTATCGATGTTGAGCCACATCCAAGACTTGGTCCTGCACGACCCCCACTAACTGATGCAAATGAAGGTCGTGAAGTTGAACGTCTAGGAAAAGATAGTGCATCTGAAAACAAGGTAGAAGATGGCAGTGGCATTGTTGTTGTTGTTGCATGATCATCATCATCGCCCAAAAGCTCTTCCTCCAAGCGCTCTAAAGCTAAGACTCCATCCTCCAAGTTATGCTCCTCCATATTGTTGTCCCAAGTGAGATATGATCTATCAGTTTTGGCCCGCTCACAGTAATGAGTCAACAAACTCAAGTTGTAATGTACATAAACCAAGCTTTCTGCTCGGTTTTCATTTAATCAGTTTCTTTTCATTGAGTGGATGAAGCTATAGGTGCTCCAACACCTTTTTGCAGAGGAACTGTTAACCACTTGTGAAAGCACTCTGACTGCCAATTTATTCAAGCGTGGGCATGTTGATCCATACATGTTCCACCATTCGATAAGAAGTACCCTATCTCGATCTCTAGTTGCATGCAAAGTACCAAACGAACCAACTTCACTGATGTATTTGCTTAATTCACTGCGCAATAAGTTACATTCCTCTATATCAAGGACCAACTTGTCTATAGCAGCCATGTACCCAACTTGTACCTCCAAATCTGTGTTGGGCTTTCTCCTAACCCCATCCTCATGTGTTGGTTTGGCCAACCAAGACTGAGAATAATATTTTGGTGTTAATACATATGCTAATGCATGCAGTGGAACGTTGAGATGTTCCAATCTTTTGACCACATGTGTATGAATATGGTCATACAAAATGGGATCTTTTTGTTCAACAATATCTTTAATTTGGCCAAGCTTGTTGTCCATCTGCTCATACACTTCCCCAATCACCGGCTTATCTATATCTGCAAACCGAATCATGTAATAAATGGGCTTTGTGAACTGCAAAATAAACTTGATACTTGCCCAAAATTGACCATCAAGAACGGTGTCCTCCACCTCCTAAAAATCAAGCCTGTCAAATGTGGATTTAGCCCTATCTTTCAAGAGTTGCCATGATTTACTTGATACCATGCTAGCCAATGCCTCTCTTACCTTCAAAAGGCACCTGAAGGTGAGGTAGTAGCTAACAAACCTAGTCTTTGCTATCTTCAATAGTTCCAACTTTGAGTGACTGCAGAAAATGTCGTGAGCATTGCTTGGTTAGTAATAAATCTTATCATGTACTTGCCATTTTTGTATAGTTCACCAATCCATTTGTAATCATTCTCCTTCAACTTAATAATGTCATGCATCAAAAGGTTCAATGTGTGAACCAAACACCCAAACCAAAATATGTTGAGGTATTTATCTTCAATAATTGCTCCTGCTACCTTACAATTAGCAGCGTTATCGGTTATTACTTGGATGACATTGTATGGACCAATAGTTTCAATGGTTTTTAGTAGGAGTTCTGCAATGTTCATGCTGGTCTTGAATTTATCTGAGTAGTCATGGGTTGAAAGGAAGACTGCACCAGAAATAGACACACCAAGAACATTTATCAATAGCTTTCCTTTTACATTTGTCCAACCATCTGATACAATTGATACCCCATACTCATTCCAAGCATTTGTGAATTTGCCCAAAGCATTTTGGATCTTGGCTTTTTCCTTGTCAAGCCCAACGGTTCTATCTTTGTCATACCCAAGGCTCTTGTACCCCGTTGGGGCAGTGCAGATGGCCTCTACCATTTCATGCCAATAGGGTGAGCGAAGAACATTGAATGGTATGCCACATGCATAGAGAAACCGAAACACTTTTGCATCCACATCATCCCTGCCACCATAGTCAAGGAAATTCGATATTGTCTTATGTGACCCCATGGGCGAGAATCCACTACTTTAGGTGGATGGACCTCCAGTTCTCGATGAGTTTGAGGGGTCTTGGTCAACCCTCGATGCTTTTGATTTGTTTTGTGCTTCAAATTCTTCCTTCTTATACAAAGCTCTTAGTGTTGATGTCACATTTGGGAAAACACAAACTCCAGTAGTTTTGTTTTCATCACACGACATGTGTCCACATAGATGTCTTCTCACGCGGGTATATGAACCTGTGTAAATCTTTTTACAATATGGGCAAACAAATTTGGCGGTACCACCCCCTTTGGTTCCTCTCTGCTTTGTGACATATTTCCACAAGGGTGATGCATCCTCTGTCGTTTTCTTTCGATTTCCCTCCCCCTGCTCCTCTTCCTCCTCCTCCACCTCCTCCTCTCCACGGTATGTCCGAGTACCCACTTCTTCATCATCTTCATCATTCCTCCTTCGGTTTCCAATCACCATCATCAAAATAACAAATGGAACCAACAAAATAAACCATATAACATAAGAATTAACATAAACTAAGCATTTTATTAACATAAAAAAAAATTTCCTTGTCTTTGGTTATCAGCCAAAGTAAGGGTACTTTATTCAGAAAATGCAAACCTACATGATGATCTGGAATGGGTGGGTTGGATGGGAAATCATAGGCATGAGTAAAGTCATTAAAGTTCTTCCCAAATTGGTATGTGCTTGCACAAGATGCTTCTATCCATGACTGGGTAGGACCGATATATCGATCGACAAGATGAGGCAGACTGACTACATCATCATACTGATCATCAGGGCTTATCAAATGATAACTCGTTGCATAAGCCCCAAGTAGCTCCAAGTCATAAGGAACCTGTACATGTAAAGAAGATGGCTGAGATTGATATTCCACTGACTGCATCACATCTAACTTTTCACAACATTGCTTCTCAATGTATTCACTATTGTTGACTTTGTGCGGCTCTGCATGATACTCTGAATGATCATGTGAAAATTCTAAATTCTCCTCTTCCATACTAAGATTTTCCCAGGTATCCACACTCCCCTTGTTGGACATATCATGGATGGGATTCTCAATAAGATTTTCACAAGTTGGATTATCTATGAAATTCCAATAGTCATCACTCCCATCTATGTTGGATATGAGAGAGTCTTCCTTGCTGGTATCACATCCTAAGATATAACTACCCTCCTCCTATTCATAATTATCATCCTTCAAAGTTTTGGTTTCAAATATATTATGAGAAGTTAAACTTTCCAAAACTTCATCCCTAAGTGATGAACATAGAGGAGTGTCATCATACACATCATAAATTTCTTCATAATGTTTCCTCATGTCGATCTCTGTAATGGTTTCCTCGTGAGGGCTTTCTGGAAAAATATTAACATTGCAACAAACTTGAGAATACCTCAAATCCTCAATGTTTTCAGTTATGGTGACATGAGGAGAGTCTTCAACAATGTGTTCAATCATGGGTTCCTCGTGCAGCTCTTCAATGTGATCGTCATGGATGTTCCCATCTTCAGAATCTTGCTGTGGATTGAGAGATACCTCATATTCTTTAATAAGCTGCTTAATTTCTTTCTTTCTTAAATAACTTCAAGGAACTTCCACACATTCAACGTTGTCTATGACAACACGAGGAAGTTCTTCGATGGGAGTATCATGGATCCCCTCTTCACTTAAATGTTCAAGAAGTGATCCCAAGGCTTCAATACTTTGTATTATGGCAAAAGGTCCATCATATGTTTCCATGTGATATTCTGTCCCAGATAGATAGAAGGTAAAGATCTTTTCAAGGAATTTTTTCAAAACATTCATACTACCCCTACCATCATGCCACTGCTCTAAAAACATCCAAAGGAAGCTTGGAAAAGAGGTTATACATTTATTAGGAAGGCCCTGATAAAACCAACAAAAAGCCTCACCCTGAAAAGTAATAGCAAACATTTCCATCATATTGTCTTCATAACGCATATTGGAGCTAGCCATCAACTGAAGGAAAGATTTGACATGCCAGATGGCCAAATCACCATAATTTCCATGAAAGACCGGAAGCCATTTATTTACATCCTCCATACCATGACCACAGTTAGGAAAACCCGGGATGTTTGAGAAATCGATAGGCTGAAAAAGTCTGGATATCTGGGCACCATACTACTCCCTTAATTCATCCATATCAAAAATTAATAGTATGCATTTGATATAACCATTAAACCTTGTACTAAATAGGTGGAGTTGTCATGTGATGAGCTTTAAAGGTTTTAATATGTCGCATGGGCTCATCTACACACAACAAAACTTCACAAGTTTATGAGATAACAGGGTTTTATCCCTTCAATGGAGTCGCCATGTGAGAATAAAAATACACATTTAAGAACCTCACAAAAATATTTTTTGCTTTTCTTTGTGAAAATAAAACTAAAAAAAGGTCAGTGGAGTCGCCATATGAAAATTAAAGATCTACTCTAAGCATTCATCAAACAAAGCAAAAACAAAAAAGAAGAAAACAAAAGTCGTACTCCGGGAATAAAAAGATTTATCCCCGGCAACGACGCCAAAAAGGTGTTGCCGCCTTTCACACACCTTGGGGGGAACGTGGAAGAAATATTCAAGCCACTCAGTGTGTTCTTGGAAGCAAGTCTCGAGTCAAGGTTGTCACCTTGTTCTTGACTCCTCCGTTTAGGCTCAACTCCTAATGAAGCCAAGGGGGGTAGACCCTATTAAGTTACTAAGGCAAATTACTTTAGTATGATGATGTTAAATTGAATAAGTTGCTTAGGAGTTTTAAATTAACCATAAATAACCATAGATGACAAGATGAAAAATGAGCACAAGAAGCACAATGCTGACACACAATATATATCTATCGAAAGATTTATACAAAGAACCAGTGCCTTAAAAATGGAGTCATAAAATAATCAAATGTACTTGCATGTGCTTAGAGTGAATGTTTTGCAATTGCCTCTTGGTACGTTTTAAGTTAATATGGAATATGAGTGGATTAAATTAGGCGAGGGGGGTCTCCAGATATACCTGAGGGGTACTTGGAGTATGTCCAAAAATAAACCTTCATGGCTACCCGCAAGGAAGTGTGGGCTGAATGGAGTCTCTGAGACTGTGTTTATAATACACCCGAGGGTGTAACAGAGATCGGCGCCTCGAGGTCACTGTCCAAGAGTTCCCACTTCCTTTGGGTATTTTGCCACCATTTACAGTTTGATCGAGGCATTGGATTTTCGCCTGATGGTTGTTAATTGGGAAAGGTGAATCCTAATTAATCTAGTCAGTCACGTTGCTTTTGATGTAGCTTGACTAATCGGACGAACCGCAGCCAAGTGCAGAGCATACACACCAGAGTCTTTGTAATTTTTAGTAAATTTTAAAGGATGTGTTTTTAGAAAGAAAAACCCTCCAGGAACCTCTTTCGGTCCAAGTGGACCTCAATCGGGGAATCAAGGAGGAGATTGATTTTAGAAAGATTGTTTGCAGAAATTAATGACAAGCAGCAAAAAAGAAGCAAACCACAGGTTTTGTAATTAGTCCTACCACGCATCTCTTACCCCTTTTGGGTCAATCGAGAAGTCATGGGGTAAGTATTAAAGTTACTTTGATACTGTAATATGGAATATATGATAAAGTAATCAAAGCATATTATTCTGCATCAATGAAACTAATCTAGAACAAAGAAAAATAAGAAATTGCAAAAAACTAAAAAAAGGACGTGAATCCCCCCAGGGGGGATGGGGAAAGGGCTCGAAAGAGCCTGTTCGGAAATAATTTTTATTATCAGCGGTTACAATAACAGAAAACTTATCTGAATCCTCTTGGTTCTTATACAGAAAGAAACCAAGGCTTTACAAAATGCCAAAATTAAAGATTACAGTAAAAAAGGGAGACCCCTGGGGTGATTCGGATGGCCCAAAAGCCACTTTCGAACAGCAGTTTCTCCTCTTTCTGTTATGCCTGCTAAAAAACAGCGAGCTTATTAGAATGAAATATGCCCAAAAGCACTTTGAAAGTACCTTTGGGTCAGCCTACATTAAACCAAAAAAAACTACGTTAAAACTAGTTAAAACAGTGAAAACAGAATCAAGAAAAGCAAGCTTTCCTTGGGGTCTTGGCTTGCCTTTGGGGCAACCAATGTAATGTGCATTGATTGCTGGATTTTATCCTTTAAAAACAGAAAACAGAAATCTAATGCATGCAAACTACAGATTCTCTTTAAATTGTCATGCAAAACGGACAATTTCCCTGAACTAGATCTAGAATGCTTTATGAAACTTTTTAGGAATGAGATCTAGATTATGAACCTTGAGACAACAGATCTATGTTAAGTTTTACTTTAAGATAATAGATTAAATGATATCAAAGCTTGTAAACAAAGTAACCAGGTAAAAATTTGATTTTAGGAGGAAGAGAGAGAAAGAGTGCTGGAAGCCTGGGAATGTTGGACTTTGGAGTCTGCTTTGGTGGAACACCAAGGGACTATGTCGTCAAAAAGATCCTGAAGATGAGGAAGATGCAAACTAGCTCAACCCCTTCTACAAGTGAGATCACCTGCAGCTTAGAAATCCTTACACAAACAGATGGTTAAAACATAGGTGTTGTTGGAAAAAGACAATTAGAAAGCATGCAATTATACTTAAAATACATGCAACTCCAAGAGATATGAAACAAGCGAACAGTAAGAGCATAAATCAAACTAGAATGATCTCTTACCCTAACAGGAGGGAGCTCTCTCCTTCAAGGCCAACAATTAACCAACAAAAAGCAAAGATCAATAATACAGATTATACCTCATAAGCACTTGACAATCAACATCCACACATGAAAAGCATTACACCATAGATCTTGCGTCCAAAGCTTCTTTATTCCAAAATAGTACACAATACAATAGCAACAACTCTTCAATCCAGCTCTAACTAGCTTGGAAGAGAAAAATCGTGCTTTGTTTATAACAAAAATTGGAAACCTAGTCCAGGGGGGGCGCAATTCCGAAGGAGAGAGAGAGAGTGCAGCTGTATGTGGAGTCAATCTAAGCTTGATCTGAGTCTCACTGAGCCTGATTTGAGTCTCACTAAGTGCAACTATCAATCGGAGAGCTGATCGGACTGACACCTCAACCTGTTAACTGAAACATCCACCAAAACTCATGCAGATGGGCCCACACGTGTGGAGGAGAGAGAGAGGGCACAATTCCCAAGATTGCATGTTGTGGTGTACTCCCTGTTCAGCCCAGATCACCTCCTTCTGTCAAGGAATGGTCAGATCTAGTCAATCCAAAGCCAATGAGACTGTTCTCAGTCAAATCGGAGAAAAATCCATTGATTTAGGATTTTGGATTTTCTCCATTATTTAATTAATTTATCAATTAAAATAATCAATATTTGATTTTTTGGGTTTTCTGACTTGAGTGATAGGAAAATCACTCAAAACTTTAGGAAAAGTGGGTTTATGGGTTTACATGGTGCTCTGAGCTAGAAAATGAGCACCCCCATGACTGAAACTGATTCCGAAGCCCACTTTTATTACAAAACCAATTTTTCCATTTAGACTATTAAAAAATAGCCCATGTTTTGGAAAAATTAAAACTTTAAAAAAACTTAAAAAATTAAAAAAAAATTAAAACCTAAGGGGACTTAGACATGTTCATATGACTCGACCATAATGCCTAGCATGTTTATACATTGACACATAGACCCTAATAACCTCAATAGGCCTAAGGGTTATGAACATGTGATATAGTACAACAAGCACTTCCCAGAAGCAATTCTGAAGGTCTTTTGAAGTCCGAACAAATCATGTTTGTCCAGTTCACCAGGCTCACTTGATAAAAAACCACTAAGTACAACTTAGGTGGTAGCGGGGGTGAGGTTTGTACTCGCGTGACACAGGGTCGATTCCCATCCGCTACCACTATACCCCTCGGTGTGCCCACATTGCCCCTACACAAGTGCATAGGCTAATCAAGGTTTGAACCTACAACGTCAAAATGAGTGCCTTAATAGTGTACCCTATAGCCAACTGGTATACACCTCAAGGGCTTAAATATTATGCATTATTATTATTATTATTATTATTAGACTATATTATATATTATATAGTTATAAAAAAACAAAAAAACAAAATAATTTTTTATTAATTCTGCCATAACTTTTGATCCCAAATTCAGATTTGAACACTATTTATAATAATAGAAACGTCTTGAAATGATGTACAACTTAGTTTTCCTACTTTTTTACAGATTCCATACAGATTTTGCAGTGCATGCATTTTTCTACTAGAGGGAATTTTTTGACACAAAGAAATTGAGATTTGGTTATAACATTAGAATCCTAACCTCGGTTTTGAGCGTGTCTTATATTGTTGCAAAGGTTTCGTCAAGATCTACAACTTTTCTATTATAAGTTTTTTAAGATCCCTTACTATTTGTTTCAGCTTTGCAAAATCCAAAATTTGGGAATCTTTTGGCAAATATGCTACATGGTAGAAGAACGTAAAATGCTAATTAAATGTGGTCACCATTATATTATTATTATATTATATGTAACTACTGTTATAATTTATTATATAGTTAATGTGGACCATTACGAGCCATCACAAGGGATAAGTCTTCCAAATTATGCTTTGAGGACAAATCAATCTTAAGGGAAGGCAATGTAACAAACATAAAATATATAAATTAAATAATATTAAAATTTAATACAAATAATAACAAATAAATATCCAAGGGACATAACCCTTGTGAATAGTGTTACAGACTAGGTTGCATCTAGTCAGACTTTCAAGTGAGCCGACAAAGATGAACAAAGTACTTGTACAAACTCAGAGCTCAGAGGTCCATCAGGCCTTCATGGACTTTTTATTTTTTGCACCGCATGTTCATACCCATTCAGGGAAGTTGTTATAAATGTACTAGCATGACAATTTTTTTGTAAAGGACTTGGCTTCCTATAACTTAAACATCAATCCAATCATTCCAAGGTGTTTTTTCCCTTGTCAATTATGCAATGTTGAATAAGCGATGTATAATTTTCGAGTTTTTCATCCCTCCTCCAAAGCTGGAATGGTCATCTTGGTCGGTAGGCCTTAGGAGGTTATTAAAGTTCATGTGTCAATGTATATGAGCGTGCTAGGCATCTCTATCGAGTTGTATGGACATGTGCTAGGTCCCCCTAGAGTTTCATCTGATTCCGAGAAAAATAATATTTTTCCGTTTTTTAAGCAATTTTCAATGGTTTAATTAAAAAACTTCAAATGTAATAATTGATGGGTTCAGAGTTCGTTTTTAATGTGGGGATGCTCGTTTTCACACTCAAAATGTCCTATTTACCCCAAAGCCCACTTTTCCTATGTTGTGGGCTGCTAAAACATCCCGAAAGGCATTATTCAGCTAACGGAGCATCGAATTGGCATTTTAATGTTAAAGTGCATCATTTTGGCACTAAAGTCAAATTTACAAAAAAACAAAATTGTTTTGTTTAATGGGTGGAATGACTTGGCAAAGGGGTCCCATATGGTTAGCGACTTATTCAAAGCATAAAGATTACTTAAAACTTTGGTTAAAGTTTGTGGGTAGCGAATGGCAAAGGGGGGTCACGTCAAACATTAAGGAAATCCCCAACAAAGTATGAAGGTTGCGAGTTGTATGGGCCATAGGGAGTGGACCCCTCTTCATGAGGGATTAAAAAAATAATAAAGTTTGGAATATATACCATATTTTATTTACCATGGTTGGATCTCACATTATCATTCGTAAAATTTAGCGTGAGGTTGGTTGAAGCATGCGAATGGGATTAATGAGTTGGCTTGGTAGGTGAAGGAGGTTGCCTGCCTCGTGGGAGGTGGTGCCTCCTCCACAATATCACTACAATGAGACTCTCAAGCAATCCCATAAATCACTATTTTCTTTGGAGTTCTTCTTCCAATGTTGGTGGTGGCCCCCGGGTCCGTTTTTGCTATAAATAAAGCAAGGCTCTCTCCCTTTAGAGTTAGGTGGAATGTACTGGGAAGAGCTTGCCTGTTGTAACCGTTGTTTATCTGAGAAATAAAAGAGACTTTGGAGGTTTATTTGTGTGGTGCTTTGGTGAGTAGATGAATTATCATTGAGCTTTGTGGAGATAATCTTTGTTGGATCCATTTTGTATCCAAGTACTAAATCTAGCTTGCTTGAAGGACTAGTATCAGTTTTGCAAGGTGAATTAAGTTGTTTGTTTACTGCTGTAATTTATTTAGTATGGATGCCTAGAGATTCAATCGAATATTTTCATTTGTTTATGAACATCTTCATATTGATTTCCAAGTATATATCTTGTTGGATTTGATCTTGGTTGCTAAGTTGTGTGATGTGCAGGTCACCTTAGCTGGAGATATAGAAGATCTTGTTTGATCTATCTTATTTCTAACATTTTTGTTTACAGATAAAGTCCCTCGATGCCCCACAATCAAAACCTCAAGGATCATCTTGTTCTCCAAGCTTCCTTTCTCTCCTCGATATTGTTTACATTATCTTGTCCATTTTTGTTGAAAAGCAATAACAGATCTAAAATCAAAAGTTCATTTGCATAAGTAGATCATAATTGCTTTTCATTTCCAGATCTAGCCAGGGTTGAAAAGAATAATTATTTTCTAGTATAGATCTACGTTACCAAGTTTTTCTTGCTACAAGTCATCTGCATTATAAAATTAGAAGTCTTGATTAGTAAGCTCAACTGCCAAGTTTAAGTTTCAGATATAGCATCTAAGTGCTCTAATTTGTTTGTTTTCCTTAGAGAACAAACAAAGACCCTGAAAAGATAGCTTTCTAGCTCATTTTTTCAGTTGCTTTTACTTAGTTCATTTCAGCTTTTTACTTAGAAATTTTACGGCAAACTTTGGTAGTTTTCCCAAAGCACTCTTAAAGTTTTTTTGGGCATATTCTATTAATATTTGTTGGCTGTTTTTTGCAGGTTTACGATAAAAGAGGAGGAAGCTTTGGCAAATTTTCACAAAATTGAGCAAAAAAAAGACCAACGGAGCTCCCCCTTGCATAAAAATCAATTTTTTCAATAAATTGTAAGCCTTTGGATCCAAAGTACAAGGGACAAAGTGCATTTCTTTCATGTTGCATGATTGTAATAAAGTTTTGAGTAGGCTCCTAAGAGCCCACTCCCCATCCCCCCTGGGGGGATTCTCGTCGGTGTTCAATTTTCATGATGTTTTAGTTTTAGTTAGTTTAGCTTCGAATTTCAATTTATTTGTTTCGTTTTATCAAAGGAGTAAAAGAACTACTTACCCCAAACCCAAGTACAGTTCATGTATAAGGGCTTGCTCAAGTACTGAACCTAGAAAGAGATTCTTGGTAGGAACTAATTAGAAAATTGTTTCCTTTGTTTATTTTAAAGTTTAAAATAAACCCCCTTGCTCTCTCGAGTGCGGTTCATGGATAAGGGCTTGCCTGAGTACTGAACCTAAAAAAGTGATTCTTGGGATTGCATTTTCTAATCAAACAAACCACGTTAAAAAATACTCAATATTAACAAGGTCGTTATCCTCGTATGCTCTACTTCCACTGCAGCTTTGTCTGATCAGTTGGTTGTATCAGAAAATGATCTGGGTGACTAATAATTAGTTTCATCTTTAATTAATTAATCTCCCAACAACGAAACTCCAGCGTTGCGTTTTGCTTCATGTGGGGAAATTGTACAAAGGAAGCAGGAACAATTGAAAAGTGACCGCAAGGCCCCGTCAAGCTACATCCTTGTTGGTGTAGTGTTGGACATCCCCCCGTGACTCCATTCAGCCCACATTTCCTTATGTGCTACCACACTTAGTGAGTCTGGACATATTGATATTCCATATACCTTCGTGGTATATCGTGAATCACCCTCTTCTGTAATAATCAAGATCATAACAACATTAATAAAACCGACCAACAATTTACCCACTCCCTTAATCACTCACTAATAATTCTAAAACTGACCAACGAGACAATTGCAATACTTACACAACACAACAACACTCCACTCTATCAAGCACTCCATTATTTATCGGCACTGATCTATACTATTTGTTATGCTGAAATCAAAATCTTACAAGATGTCGTGAATGTTGTTTGCGCTATCATATGTTGTTGTTGTGATTTTTTACCTTGCAATAGTCCGTTGTGACATTCTTTCCATTTCACATTAAACTCCTAGAATCAGTCTTTGATTTCGTAGAATAAAGGCCTTAGATTTTACTTTTCATAGGGACCGCCACCCTTGGCTTCGCTAGGATTTGGCCTAGATGGAAGAGTTGAGTATCAAGTGACAGCACTTGGCTCGAGCTTGCCCCGAAGGTCGCACCCAATGGCTTGAAGATTTCTGCCACGTTACTCGAGGTGCGAATTAGGTGGCAACAAATAGCCATCAAAGTTGCCTTTTAAAATTGTATATATATGAGCCCTCTCATTGTATTGTAATCATCTCATTATTCATTATTCTATTGTATTTTACTATCCTATATGAATTATTGTTGTATGTCTTATCTATTTTTTATATTCAGTATATGAACAGGAACTGTTCATCACAAACTCTCACTTCATAATTCTAGATTAACCTAGCTTACATGGAAGCGTGATTCAGCATACACGGCCTTGATGTAGCATATCAGGCCTTATTATTTTGTAATTTTCTTAGGAAACCCATTTTTGGACCAAAATCCCTCTAATGATTGTTGTTTTCTAATGCCATCCCCTTTCTAATGGACTATATGCCTCACAACGTAGTAAAAAGTTTTTCCTGTTCTCCACCTCTCCTTTTCCACATACCTGGCATGTCATATTATCCCAATCTTCCTTGGGATCCTTCCATCTCTCTATGCCGCATAGTAATATATCCAAGTAGTTCTAATTTATGTTGATCCATGCGTTCCTCTTCATAGAATGTTTGATTCAAGTATTCCTCAATTCTTTTTTATCCTGGTTCCTTCAAACTTAAAGTTGTCTATGTAATATTGATGCTTTTTCTGTGTGTTTTTTTCTAATTGCCATTCATTTAGCATACAATAGGCTAAATTTTCAGCTCCTTATCTATCCTACAACTTTCATCTACTATATTCAAACTGTCAAACCACTTTTTACATTTTATTTCCCATGTGCTTTCTATGTTTTTAAGACCTCTTGGCTGATCCTGTTGGGCATTTTTTTGTTGTCAATGAGTGCCAATTTTTGTCTCTATAATATCACCTTCCTTGTTAACTCAAGGTATGCACCCATTTTTGCTAGGATTATCTCATATGGAGTAATTACCCTTGTGAATAGCCATCAAAGTTGCCTTTTAAAATTGTATATATATGAGCCCTCTCATTGTATTGTAATTTGTAATCATCTCATTATTCATTATTCTATTGTATTTTACTATCCTATATGAATTATTGTTGTATGTCTTATCTATTTTTGATATTCAGTATATGAACAGGAACTGTTCATCACAAACTCTCACTTCATAATTCTAGATTAACCTAGCTTACATGAAAGTGTGATTTGGCATACGTGGCCTTGATGTAGCATATCAGGCCTTATTATTTTATAATTTCCTTAAGAAACCCATTTTTGGACCAAATTCCCTCTATTGACTGTTGTTTTCTAATGCCATCCACTTTCTAATGTGACTATATGCCTCAAAATGTAGTAAAAAGTTTAGCCAGTTCTCCACCTCTCCTTTTCTACATACCTGGCATGTCATTTTATCCCATTCTTCCTTGGGATCCTTCCGTCTCCCTATGTCGCATAGTAATCTATCCAAGTAGTTCTAATTTCTGTTGACCCATGTGTTCCTCTTCATAGAATGTTTGATTCAAGTATTCCTCAATTCTTCTTTATCTTGGTTCCTTCAAACTTAAAGTTGTCTATGTAATATTGATGCTTTTTCTGTGTGTGTTTTTACTATTTCCGTTCATTTAGCATACATGTACACTAATTTTTCAGCTCCTAATCTACCTTACAACTTTCATTTACTATATTCAAACTGTCAAACCACTTTTTACATTTTATTTCCCATGTGTTTTCCATGTTTTTAAGACCTCTTGGCTGATCCTGTTGGGCATCTTCTCGTTGTCCATGAGTGCCACTTTTTGTCTCTATAATATCACCTTCCTTGTTAACTCAAGGTATGCACCCATTTTTGCTAGGATTATCTAATATGGATTAATTACCATTATTTTGAAAAAGATTGTTGATAGGCATTTCTGCACTCTTTTTATATGATTCCTTCTATTTCTAGCTATGCTTGGTCCCCATATCTCACTCATATAGCAACAATAGTGTGAGCATTGGGGAGAGGGAGTGTACCAAACTCCAATACCAAATATTTGTTTTCTTGCATATATTTTGGAGTAAGAAAGTTGCCTTCCACCCACATTGTAGTACATTTCCTGTTGCATGCCTTTGAGTTTAACTTTTCAATGAGCTCCAACCATTACTATCTATAGTTCTAAGTGATGTACAAGTGTTCTTTTTCTAATTCTATTTGGATTGGTTTGGTTTCTTTTCAGTGAAAATAATACCACCTCAGCCTTTCATGTGTTCACATCCATCCCCTCCATGCAAATGGTCTCCAAATGATGATAGGTTGTGTTGTATATTGCATAATGTGTTGAGCATCAAAATTACATCATCGGCATAAAGTAGAATTTTAATTTTTATATCATAACTCTTGTTATATTTATCCCTCATCCTTTCTTATTAATCCATTCTTCCCCTTTACATATTCAATCTCGAAGTCATAAGCTTGGACCTTGCCGACCGATTTTTATTGCCTTGAATTTAACTCTTTTTGTTCCAAGAAGTATCTGAGGCTGTTGTGATCTGTCTTGATTTTAGACCTGCTTCCTACGAAATACTGCCTGAATTTTGTCAAGGCATGTAAGATTGCTAGCAATTCCTTATTGTATGTAGAGTAGTGGTGTTCATAATATTTAATTGTTATGCTTTCAAAGGCAATAGGATGGTGGTTTTGTATCAATACTGCCTCCAGTCCTTCTCCTAAAGCATCACACTCAATCACAAATGGCTGAGTAAAGTCAGGTAAGCCCAAAACGGGACATGAGCTCATAATTTTTTTCATCTTTTCAAATGTTTGTTGTGCCTCTTCTGTCCAACTGAATGCCCCTTTCTTTGTAAGCTCTGTGAGGGTGTTGTCAACTATGAGAACCCTTTAACATACCTCATGTAGTAAGTGCAAAGGCCCAAGAATCATTTCAATTCTGCTACATTTTTTGGTGTAGGCCAATCCAAAATAGCTCTAATTTTTTCCATATGAAACTGTACTCCATTGCCACTTATTATATGCCCTAGATATAACATTTCTTGCATACCAAACTCACATTTAAACATTTTGGCAAATAGGGATTGTTCTTCAAGAATTCCTAACACTTCATCTAAGTGTCTCAAATGCTCTTCCCAAGTTTTATTGTATATTAAAATGCCATAAAAGAACACAAGTAAAAAATTACGCAACCAAGCCTTGAAAGTGTGATTCATGCAAGATTGAAAAGTTGTTGGTGCATTTGTGAGTCCAAAAGGCATGTCCAAGAATTAATAATGATCAAAGTGGCAACAGAAAGTTGTCTTTGCAATGTATTGATCCCTCCCTATGATCTGATGATACCCTGATCGAAGGTCAATTTTTGAGAAGTACTTTAACCCATGTAATTCATCCATCAGCTCATCAATTATGGGAATGGGGTACATGTTCTTGATAGTTTTCTTGTTGAGGTCCATGTAATCAATACACATCTGTAATGTGCCATCTTTCTTTTTTACCAATACTAAAAATTGGGCGTATGTAACCTAACTTAAGTAATTCTTTAATTGTTTTTTTATCTCATCTTTGTACCTTTTTGGATGTATGTATGGAGTGGTGATAACTGCCTGTGTTCCCTCCTCTAGCTCAATGATATGCTTGAACCCTCTGTCGAGGGGTCTACCTGCTGGAAGATCTCTGAATACTCTCTCATGCTTCTGTAGTAATGCATGTGTATCTGCGGGATGTGTGTTGTTATTTGGAGGTTTCTGAAAAGTGACAAAACACTCGGCTGACCACTCTATGTCTCCCTGTCTACGCACTACCTCCATCCCCTGTGATGATACTAGCTTGGGGGGGTAAGTGTTCATGCCCCTCAAGACTACTTTCTTGTCATCTTGTCACTAGAACTCCATCTCCATGGTCTGATAGTCAGTAGTATACTTACCTATAGAATAGAGCTACTGAACCCCTAATACTACAATTGTATCGACTGCATTGACCACATAGAAAGAGTCTATCAAATCCTAGTTTCCCAGTGTGACATTTTGTTTGGGAATCCAGTGGGGGTGCACTCCATACTATTATTACCTACTACTACTACCGTGAACCCCTCGAACTCCTGGTTGGATGCCTCGCCTTGCTACCCATGCAGCATCTATAAAATTGTGAGTTGCCCCGCCATCAATCAGCACACCTACTTTGTGGCCCTGTATTACTCCTCTGACTCAGAGAGTGTGAAACCTGGGTACTCCCAATAATGTAGAAATAACTTCTCCCTTGTGCTCTCCCTGCAGTGACTCCTCCTTTGCTACTCTAAGCTCTTATGTTGTTCCCTGCTCAGGCTCATCCTCGTCCTCCCCACTATTTGAATAGACCTCTAAATAATGTGCTTTAGCTTTCCTTGTGCACCTGTGGCCCGGAACCCATGGTTCTTGACAAGTAAAGCACAGTATCTTTCTTTTGAGTTCCTTCCTAGTATCATCATCCATCCAATTATTTTTCAGCCATTCTTGTTGGAAGGGTTTCTTATCTTTATCTTTAATCGAAAAATTTGTTTTAGGAGGAAACCTATTCTTTGACCGAATCTTGTAAATCTTTGGTTCTACTGATGGCTTCTTGTGAAGTGGATGGTTTGTAGTCTTTCACCCACCCACGTAAAGGCTCGGTTAAGGCTTCTATAAATAACATAATCAACCTACTCTCTGAAACATCAGTCGCCATGATTGCCACTCGTTGAAACTCTGAGATGAAGGCCTCTGCACTGCTGGTCTGCTTGAGCTGAGCTAGCTCTCTAAAATGTATCTCAGGGTCCCTCTTATCAAATCGCTAAATGAGCCTTTGTGCGAAGTCACTCTAGGAAGTGATGTTGTTGTGACCCAGTGTCACTAGTCCGTGATACCACCACTCATGTGCTTCTCCGTCCAATTGTAAGGTAGCCCATTTAATGGCATCAGCCTTAGTCAAAGGGTTTAGTTGGAAATAAGTATCCAGCTTTTGTACCCATATTCTTGCAGAACTGTTGTGAGATCCATCAAAATTGGAATTGGTCAATTTTCCTACTATCCTTTGCAATCCATAGTTCTGATTAAATCCTTTGTTAAAACTTCTCGACTTGTTCTTGCTTTTCATATTGCAAAAGACTGAGTATGACATAGCGGAATGAAAGTCATCTCCCAAATCCTTGTACTCCTATAAGTATGCCTTGAATGGTTCACTTGGTTCAGCTGGTATAATTGGTCCTACAGTGGGATATTCCAAAAATTGAGGTATGCTCGGTCTTGAAGGTTTGTTGTATCTATGAGTGTTCTGCATATTAGTGTATCCATGTCTCCCACTATTGTTGGTGGATACATGTCTCCCAATGGAACATGTAACATGCTTTGTTCTTGCTCCAATTTAACAACCATCCTGTTTATAGCATGTAGCATCTCTTTCTGTCCGTTGGCCAAGTCATTCAAAGCATTGACGAGACTATGGAAATCCATTCTGTCTCAATCTTCCCTTGTCCCTTTTTCCTCCATCTAAGTGTGTCCATGTTGTGTCCATGTCTAAATCTGTGTCTTCCAATTTAATTTCTTCTAACTCAAGATCCTTTGTGTACCTTCCCTTTCTTCTTTTGTAAGTCACAAAAGCAATGTCTGCTAGATTCATCTAAGATTCATGTTCAAGCCCACAGCTGGCAAGGAACATGCTCTAATACCACTGTAATATCCCAAACTAATATTGTTTTTATGTTGATAGGTTATAGTGGTTGTTTGCATGTTTGTGGGTTTTAGGTATGGACGATATATAAATTGCTTTTGCATGCAATAATAGATTAAGTGCTCAAACCCCAAATATTACAAAGATTGAGATAAAATATGAAATAAGCTTCAATGAGATTGTAATGACATACCAATAATCATAGTTGTGATAGTTGTTCAATATACAAGAGACATGCATCCATTACAACTCCAGAAACGTATTTCTTACACAGTTGTGACGCCCCTGCAAGGTAAAAACATAGTTCCTTTATGATAGTTTCCTTTGTAGCAGCTTCAATACTTGGAGGATAATAGCGGAACTTTCCAAGTGATGTAGTATGGATCTCCCGAAGAAATTGATGGACACATGTAGAGATTTGGAGTCCTTTAAGGACACTAGAGAATTGAATCACCTGAATAGGAGGGTGCCCTTACTTCCACACGCTTTTTCTTGTAACTTCTCTGAGTGTGCAAGAGAGGCCTTGATAATCACCAAATATAGTAATATGGTCCTTCCGATGAGAATGGAAGTGACATGCAAAAGAAATATTGTCTCTTTGGATCAACACAAATTTCTCTTAGTTTCTCCAATGCGCCCCCACCAGTAAACATGTGACTCCTTTGACCATTGCTCCTCTGTGTGCTAGATCTTTGATGAACACTAAATACCTTGAAGTATTGATGATAGATCTGAGTGACCTATCCAGAAAGTGATTAGGGTAGATAGATTTCGTTGTCGAAAACACTTACTAGTTCAAAACTCAAGCCCTCAACCCCTATTTGCTGCTGCGGCTACTGCTACTGTTTCTCTCGAAACCAAGCTCAAAACTGAATAATAACAATGGGTACCTTTTTGGTTCGACAAGTGTCGCATGCAAGGTGAAATAAGGCTCGCATGCTTTTTTATATTTGCTCTGATGGCCTTTGCTAATCTATTGATGGCATAATAACACTGAAAATATGTTATTTTCTGCTCCCAGTATTAATAGTCCCAAGTCAATTCCCTTTTTCATTAGTACCTGCTCGAACCTATGGGAATTAAATAGGTTAACATGTATCTTAGGTGCTTAATCAGAAGAGGACATTACAAGTAAGAGACAACTAATTATAAGTGTGCCCTAGGATCTCTTCACTACAGTTTCTTTGTACTCAACGCGAGAGCCCTAGAAAAGAACCTCACGGAGCTTGATTTAGCTTGGATGTGAGTTGTAGACAGTTGTTAAAGTTGAATGGACACTCTTCAAATCAACTCATAGATTTGTGAGACACTTCCATTCCCTATTGTTCTCTGTCTATCATGAATGCAAGTGAATTCATGTTTCCCATGTCTTAAAGATCACTATGTTAAAGTTAAAAAGTCTTCCCCTTGACCTTAACCCTTTGTTTCATCACTTCACCCATCACAGCTAATTGTCTAAGTCTATAAGTCAGCATACTTAAGGGGCTTTATAGAAGTTGAGTGGTTACTCTGATCTAAGTCTGGTATTTATTTATGTTTATGTACCACTATCATGCTATTAATGTTTTAAGTTTGGATACTAACATAATCATGTGAGATTCATTCATCTATGATGTACTCGAGATCATCAAGATTAATGTTCCACCTTTATTTTGGGTACTTTGACCAGGTCAACCCAATTGACCAAGTCAAACACGGTTCCCAAGGAAATGACTACAAAAAACAACATTGGCTATATTTGTAACAAACATACTGCAGTCTCAGTTTTCAAGATTTGGCCACAGATTTGAGTATCAGTGATTATTATCACTTTATTATTATTTTGGTCACATTTTTATGATGAGATGCTTTTGATGATGGCGCTCCTTAGGCGCTATAGAGGATCAGTGGGTATGAGTAGTCACCAATACCATTCTACCATGTATCCAAATTCATTTTTGCAGTCAATTTGCCTTAGTTTGCAGCCGTGTTACCAACTTTTTTGTACCATAGTTGGGTTACCTGAGAAGCCGCCGATTGACAGACTTGTTCAAAGTCTAATTCCAGTGTATCAATTGATCCGTATGCATGTCTAGCCAATATTGGCTAGCCAGTTTTTTATTTGAATAATTTTGACCATGGCCCCACGGGGTTTGTAATAAAATGTGCTAGTAGAATATTTTTGAGTGGTTCGGTCTCCTGAGACGTAGAATCTCAAATAAGGTATTCCAGGGAGTTTTTTGCCCTTGACAATTATGCTTTGCCTTCAGCCAAGTATAATTGACGAGGTTTTCTCCTGCTTCCTCTAAAGCTGGAATGCCCGATGTTGAATTCTAGGCCTTGGGGGATTATTAGAGCCCAACTGAGTGTTATAAACCTACTAGGCATTTTTTAGGTAGATCATGGTCATGTCCTAAGTCATCTGGACATATAAAAAAAATTCGAAAAACTCTTTTTCGAACGGTGAAAAAATAATTTTTTTAATTTTTTAATTTTTAATTACTTTTCCTAAGTTTTTTGGGTTAATTTTTCCATAAATTAAATGGAAAAAACCCGTTCGTGGTAAATCAGTCATCCGGACTCCGAATTCAGTGATTGAAGGCTCTAACCTTAAGCCAAAAATCATTCTTGATCAGCCAGCCAGTCAAAACCAACTTTCAGATCAACAATCGGACACATAATGCCTTTTTTCTCAAAAAAGTCAGTTTTGAGTTAAAAAATGAATTTTTATTAAAAAATGATTATTTTGGAGAAAATTAAAACTCTCCAAATTAATCCAAATTCAGTGAAATAAAAGGCTTAATGACATCTCATGGAGCACTTATGATGATTGGGGTTATCATAACTCAGCTTC
Source organism: Pseudotsuga menziesii (assembly GCA_001517045.1). Classification (NCBI taxonomy): domain Eukaryota; kingdom Viridiplantae; phylum Streptophyta; class Pinopsida; order Pinales; family Pinaceae; genus Pseudotsuga; species Pseudotsuga menziesii. The sequence continues at coordinate 581,493 of LPNX010420637.1, read as the reverse complement.
AGTCAACATTAAGTAAGCAATTAATTTATTATCAGTTAGCAGACATGTCATCTCCAGCTAAAGAATGAGATGGAGAGCACTCATTGGTCCGGTGATTTGATCGAGGTGAAGACTGAAGCTTACACCATCAGTAGGCTTCCCAAACCTAGCAGAGGCTGCTTCCAGAACTAAAAGATGGGTTTACCAACGATACAGATGCTCCCCTCATCAGCTCACGCCCCTCTCAGACTGGTTGCGCCTTCCACACATATGGGCTCAATTGATGGTGGATTTCAATGTTAAGGGTTGGAGTGGGGGCGCCTTGCCTGGGTGGAGGCCTCCCCTCACTCCCGGTCCTCCGATTTAGGTTTGGCTCTTCTGTTAGGTGGCCAGGTTGGTTAGGTTATGAGGTTTGGTTTTAGGGTTTTAGCACTCTCTCATTTGTTAAATAGAGGCTCCTTTAGCTCTATTGAGGGTGGATGATTGATGCAAAGAACCTCTGGTGAATTATTGTAATACTTGTTGCTCTTATGCAACCATTTTGAATAAAGAAAGGCTTTGGAGGCTCATGTGGTGTGGATTCCGGATTCATATGCTTTGATTAATGAGGTGATACCATTTCATTCTTGCTTTTGTTTGCTAATCTGTGGGTAATTATAAATGCTTTAGAGGGCTTATATAAGCACGTAAGAGTAGTTATTTATAGTTTCAAGTTATCTACTTACTTATTTACTTTCCGAAATTTATAATGAGCATTGTCTTATTCAGTTATATCTCATGCTTTTTGTGATTCAGAGTAGTAAATAGTACATGTGCTAATCCCCTGTTTTGGCAAGCATGCAAGTTTTTTTATTGTAGATCACTCCATTGCACCGAGTAAAAGGATGAGCTAAGTTGCATCTACTTTTCTCGGAGTCAAGCACAAGTCTCTAGCAGCCGCATACTGATTGAAATCCAGGGTGCTTTCAGAGATTCAAAGACCCAAGTGGTTCCATCTCTTAGATTCACCCCTAAAAAACAAAATTTTACTTTCCGGTTACTTTGATTCTTTGTTTTATAACAAGTAGATCTAAGCATTATATCTCATTTTTATATCTCTTGTTATTATAGATCTAAGAATTTTCTTTGTTAAAAGCTCATTTTACGAAGGTTTAGATCTAAATTTTGTTTAATACTTGAAGTAGTACCAATGTCTCATCTTATGCAAGTATTAAAATTCTAATTTCTTAGTGTAGTACATTGTCTAATTCATCATTTTGCAGGAAAGAAGCTCACTGGTTTCTTACTTTTCGTGACAGGTTAAGCAGGAAAATTGGCAAAAATTTAAGGAATTACGCTGCAAAAAACCTTCATTTGTTCCTCTTCTTAATCCGCTTTCTATCGGTTACTTTGCTTTGCCTCTTTTACCTCTTCTTCATCGCTGCCCCGTTAGTACTCTTGTTACCATCCTTTTTTCTCTTTTTTGGACAGCCCTAGTGTGCCCTAGCCTTCTTCCCCTTTTTGCCTCTTTTTGCCCTAGTTTTTGGGCTTTCTTTAACCTTGTTTTTGGCCATTTCTTCCACTTTTTGTTCACTGTCCTATTTTGTAATTTTTATGACAGCCACTTATTTTCTCTTTCGCTGCCCCATTCTCTTCGATTTTTATTATCCTTTGACTTCATAGTTGGCTGCCCTATTCTTCCATTTCTTTGGTATTGACTCTTGCTTGGTTTGTTTGCCTTCCTTCTCTCGTCTTCTTTTGTTTCAGCCCCCTCTTTCCTTTGCTCTTTTTACTCTCTTCAAACTTCTTCCCTTTTCCCTTTTCACAGGTTGTTGGAAAGATCTCAAAAGTAAAAATAAAAGGCACTCTCATTTTTTACAAGTGATAATATTTGTAGAGTTACTTTGCCTTTATTTGAAAAGTCCTTTCAAGGATCAAAATCCTTAAGGCACATTGTATAAGTTTAATAAAAGATCTTTGTTTGAGTGGGGTTTTTAAGTCCCCACTCTCATCCTCCCCCATTTGGGGAGGCTTGTGTTGTGTGTATGCTTTGATTAGTGCTAGTTTTTATCATTCATTACATCTCATGCTTAGATCATTAATTGTTAATTCATCACTTCTACGTTGATTACTCAGTTTAATTGTTTATATTTCTAAGTAAATCAACTGCTTAAATCTCTTGAATCACACCATAAGGTGGATCAAAAGTGCTCTCTGTTGGAGAGTTTAATCAACTAATTTCATCTTGTGTTTGTTTAATCAATTAACTTCTAAGTAAGACTCTTGAACTTGCAAAAACACAAGTCAAGAGCACTCTCTATCGGAGAGCATCCTAGGTTTGCATAATCCCTGCATTAGTCTCATCTAGATTAGCTAAGTCTCTTGAACCACTGTCATAAGACGGGGTCAAGAGCATTTTCTGTTGGAGAGTCTAATTAATTTACTTAATAAAATCTTCAACACATACACCCCTTTAATTAATTAACTCCCCTCCCTCCTTGCCGGAGTATGCTCTGACCGATCTCAGATAGGAATACCCAGAAACGGCACTGGATCTTTAAACCTTACAAGAGTAACTTAATTAAAGCTTTTCCCCCTTAACCAACGCACCGGCGTTGTTTCGTTTAAATACCGAGGCATGTGGGCAAATTCCAAGTGTGGGCGCCAAGCAACCCAATCTGGGCACAAGTAGTTAAGTTATTAAACACTTACCTGTGACCCCAGACAGGTCCGTCATGTCTTCGAACGGAGCCACTGAAGGTATTTCCAGTTAGGACATCCAGCTACCGTAAGCAAGACAAATTAAAAACCTTTAAAATCTACCAAGAGCACTTGCAAAACCTAACATTCACTAGCATCATTTTGGGATTCACATCTCTTTATACACGAAGCATCCCTGATAAGTTGACTCCATAGGCACTGGTTCTATCTTTTCGCATTATTGATAATCTGGGCCATTTGTCCATTGGATGTTTGATTATAAGTTATATCTGTGAATGCTTTATCATTTCATGAGTTCTCAAGTTATTGCCTATCTTTTAATTCTGGTGATAGCAACATGGATTGCTTTGTCTTGTGTCTAATATTCATAATATTAATCATTTAAAATCACATTAACTCCTAAACAACACCCATCCGCATCCAAAAAACACCTAAAAACTTAACTTAAACATTGAGCCATAGAAAACTCTTTGTTAGGGACTACCCCCCTTGGCTTCGTTAGGAGTTAGCCTAAACGGAGGAGCTAGGAGTAGGTGACAGTACCTAGCTCTGTGCTTGCCCCCAAGGCCACACCTCTCCCACTTTATCAAGTGAGGAGACAGCTTTCAACTGATTCCTGCTGCTGGTGTGCAATCAGCGGACAACAAGCCGACAAAGAGTTATGAGCATTTTATTATTTCTGGGAGTTTGTACCAACATAAAATGGACTATGGAATTGTTTCTGGAAATCGACTTAGCTAGGATGGTCAAGGAAATGACTTAGGATTGATTTGTGATGACATATGATGGCTCTCCAGATCATTTCGCACCAGTTACACTTAGCATAGGGGCTCAAATTTTTTTATTTGCTTATCTAAAGAGGACATCCCCCATGGGGTGCCCCTCACCTTGGCACATGATTTATTCACTTGTTATATCTTATGTTATGTTGTTAAGGTGGTTCCTAGGGTGATTTATGTCCCTACGAGACCCCTTTTTATGTACCACAAGATTATATCCTATCGTTATGATGTATTACACCTCACATAGGCATCATTGGGAAAAAGTGTGCCCCCCGGTGTATTGATCCATGTACTTGATACATGTAAAAGATAAAGATATGATCTCCACTGTTGATGATGATTTAATCTCAATTGTTGGATTGATTCAATTAGAATGTGGACACACTCTAGATCTATTTAAGAGATGTGATCCCCTCATTATATCCCATCGGGAATTTGGCTCTTGTACTGAAGATAATTAAAAAAAAATTTGGCACTTGTGAATTTTCACAGGCGTTCATGAATCTTGTGTTTCTTAGCCTCTTTGGGCACTAGATGTTTGGATTTTATTTTTCGGCATATCTTCAGTGTTTATCTTGCTTGCAGGGGATGAACTTGGTAGAGGGTGACTCAGAGGGGCGACTTTTTTTCTCTCTCCAAATCGTTTCTGGGGGTTTTGCTTATCAATTTTGCTTAACATTTTATTTGTGGATCTTTTGATTTCTCTTGCATGTATTATCTTGCTAGATTTAAATTTAAACACAATTTTAGTTAATTCTATTTGCGTTTGGTTTCTCTTTGGTAGGAGGGTGCATTGGGCATTTTGGATCTTCAACTAGAAAATAAAAATCAAGCTTCCAAGTTGACAATGTTGAACGAAGGGAAAGATCTCGTGGCATCTCTCAATTCCAGGTAAGTCCATTTTTATTTTCTAGCTATTTTCATTGCAAATATTTCCCGAACAATAACAATAAAATTTCAAAACCTACTCTTAAAACCCTTATGTTTTAGATCTATAGGTTCTTGTTTGCAGCTAATAATAAAACTTAAAACCCATGTTATAAATAATTTAAAACCCCTAAGTTTAAATTTTCATGACCATCCATTTACACACTTTAAAGCATTGGTTAACCTGAGGTAGGGGCGCCTTCCTTGGGTAAAGTGACAATATTTTCAGACCGCAAACTAGGTATTGCTAGATCGACTCTCAATTGTTAGATCCATCATCTAGATTTAATTAATAGTGCCTAATTTACCTTAATTTTACCTCTTTGCCTCTAAACCTGATTTTCATAGCTAAAACCCTAGGGAAAATTGGGGCTAATCACACAGGCACATTTCATCTCTTATAATTTAATCCAATCTTTAATTAACCTTTAGATCTAAGAGATTCCATCAAGATACCTTCACTATTTCACTCAACTTGTCCATTTATAAAGTTATCTTGGTTATAGGGACGCCCCTAGGCTTAGTTATTGGCTTGGTCTAAAGTGTTGATAGCATTGACCAAAGTGACAACTAAACTATTTCAGAGGTCTTAGTTGTCGTAGGTCACAACTTTAGTTGCCTTTCCCTCTACCATCCTAGATAGGATCACCTTAAGGGGCAACCACAAGATTTGTGATAACAAGTTCCTTTATAGTGTCATCATCCATCAAATTCTTCCTTGGCCACTCTTTTTGGAAAGGTTTCTTATCTTTGTCTTTGTTTGGGAAAGTTGGTTTAGGGGGTAATTTGTTTTTTGGAACTGCGTCTTGCAAGTCCCTAGTTCTGCTGATGGCATCCTGTAAGCTAGATGGTTTGTAAGCTTTCGCCCACCCACTTAAAGGCTCGGTCAGGCCTCTGTAAATAACATAATAAGTCAACTCCGAAACATCTGTCACTGTGACTACAACTCATTGAAATTCTGATATGAAGGTCCTTGCACTACCTGTCTGTTTGAGTTGAGCTAGCTCTGAAATGCATCTCGGGGTCCCTCTTATCAAAGCGCTCCATGAGTCTCTACGTGAAGTCACTGTATGGAGTAATAGTGTTGTGACCAAGTGTCACCAACCCGTGGTACCACCACTCATGGGCTTCCCTGTCTAAATGCAAAGTAGCCAACTTGATTGCATCAGCCTCTATGATAGGATTAAGTTGGAAGTAGGTATCCAACTTCTGCACCCAAATCCTCGCCGAACAGCTACATGTCCCATCAAAATTGGGGATAGTCAGCTTCCCCACTATCCGATGCAACTAATTGTTCTGATTAAATGTTATGTTAAATCCCCTCAACCTATTCCTATTCTTCATATTGCAGAAGTCTGAGAAGGACATGGATGAGTGAAAATCATCCCCCAAGTCCCTATATTCTTGTAGATATGCCCCGAACGGTTCATTCTCTTCAACTGGCATGATCAGTCCTGTGGTGGAACTCGCCAAAAACTGAGGCATGGTAGGTCCGAAAGGCTTTTGATATATGTCAGGAGTATTTTGCATGGTAGTATGTGCCTAACCCCCACTGCCACTAGTGGATACTCTATCACCCTGCGTGATATGTGATTTATGTTTATCTTTCCTCCGTTTATCTGCCGACCTGCTTATATCACTTAACACCTCCTTTTGGCCTTTAGCCAAATCTTTTAGAGCACCGATGAGACTATTGAAAGCTATCCTATCCTCCTCTTCCATGGGGCCCTTTCCCTCGTCTTCCTATGAATCTGTCATATTCAGATCCGTTGATTCTATATCTTATAGATTTATCTCCTCTAGATCTAGTTCTTATGTGAACTTGCACCTTCTTTTGTATGTAACAAATGTAGTGTCTTTTGGATTCATCTAACTGCTATTGCATGTTCAGGTCAAGCCCACAGTTGGCGAGGAAAATGCTCTGATACCACTGTAATATCCCAAACTAATATTTTGTGCTATTGTACTAATTGGTTGAGGTATTTTGTTATTGGTTTAGAGTTACTTGATGTTCACAACTTATAATATTTTTTTGCATCTGATTGCATGAGAATGTCAAACCTCAAAAATAATAAAACTAGGATATATAATGAAATGAACTTCAGAATACAAAGCAGGGACATACCAATAATCATAGCTCAAATAGTTGAATAAGGTGGAACAGACATGCATGCCATGCACTAGGTATAAGGCAGAAAACGTGTTTCTTCTTCAATCAATTTGCCCATGCAAGAGAGACTCGTCCTTATTGCTTCATCACTCATAGTTGCTACAAGAAGAGGAATTGGATGCCCGAAATCAACAATAAGGCTAATAGAGGTCTTCTAAAGAGAATGAGTGCAACATGCAAAGCCTAGGTTAGTTGTTGATCAAGATACAAATGGGTCCTTGAATGCCAATTCACCCATGCAAAGTAATGCGCCCTCTTTTGTCTTCAATCCAATTGTAACTGAGACGAAATGGTAAGAGAGGTCTCCAAAATCACTGAGTAAGGTAATATGGGCCCTCTTAAGACAATGGATGAAACATGCAGACCAAAAGAAGTCTCTGAGCTCAAATACAAATTGCTCTCTTTGGGTACAAGTCACCCATGCAAGAATACGCCCTTTCTCTGTTAATAGATCTCAAGATCTATTCCCGAAAGAATGGAGATGTGGCCAATAAGCTGTAGAATAATTGATAACCGATCTTTGAAGGAATTTGACTAAGTATTTGATGTTCAAAATAGTTGAATGAACTCGCCTCAGATGATAGTGTTGCAAACCCCTGCGCCTTCTTTCGAATCATGGACCCTTGCGCCATTATATGATAGTCCTCCTATAAATATTGAACATACTTTGAAGAGTTGTGATAGATCAGAGTGATCTACGCCTGAAAGTGATTAGGGAAGATAGATTTAGATTTCACTGCCGAAAACACCTGTTAGCCAAGGACTCACGCCCTCAACCCCAACTTTGCTCGTCGAGCTCTCAATCCTGTTTCTCAAAAGTGAATAATAGCAATGGATACTTTTAGGGTTCGATTTGCCTTATTTTATAGAGTTGAGGTTGCATGACTTGCTTTCGCATGCATGCAACTTAATTGTTGCATGTCGCATGCAAAGTGAATTAAGGCCTGCATGCTTGTTGATAACTGCTCTGGTGGCCTCTATTAATCTACTGACGACTTAATAACTCTGGACTAATGTACTCTTCAGCTCCATGTATTATTAGTCCTCAATTAATTCCCTGATTTCATTACCCGCTTGAACCTATGGGAATTAAATAGGTTAACGGGTGTTTCTTGGTGCTTAATTAGAGGAGGACATTACAGTTGGATTTAGTCGGCTCTCCTAGATCCAGAATTTTGTCGTTCATTTCAAATGCTTGCTTTTCTGGTTACTTTTCTCTTTTAACCTCTTCATCCCTAGAAGTGCATCTAATTTCTCTGAAGATCGCATCTCTACTATAAACCGCCTTCCTTGTAACTGGATTCCACAACTTATACTCTTTCACTCCATCCTTGTACTCAATGAAGATGCATTTCTTCGACTTGTCGTCGAATTTGCTTCTTTTCTCCTTTGGGATGTGCACAAAGGCATCACACCCAAAAACTCTGAGATGTGTAAGAGAGGGATTTTTACCAACCCATGCCTCATATGGAGTCTTGTCGATGAGAGTCGTCGAGGACGACCTATTCACCAAGTAACATCTGTGTCAATTGCTTCTACCCAAAATTCTTGTGTGATTCCTGCACAAGTGAGCATGCTCCTAGCTTTCTCCATCAACATTATGTTCATTCTTTCAGCAAATATATTATGTTGAGGCATGTAGGGAGTTGTGTTTTGTTGAGCTATACCGTGTTGTCTACAAAATTGGTTGAACGCCTTCCCACAAAATTTTCTTCCATTATCAATTCTTAGCACCTTGATCCTTTTAACAGTCTGATTTTCCACAAGAACCTTGAATTATTGAAACCTTTCAAAAACCATATATTTCTTCCTTAGAAAATACAACCATGTTATTCTAGAGAAATCGTCTACGAAAGGAACGTAATAGAGAGATCCTCCGAGTGAAGGGACCGACACTGGTCCAAACACATCACTATGTATTAACTCCAATCTCTCCTTGGACCTAATGGCACCAGATGAGAGCCTTACATAACTCTATTTACCATAAATACAATGTTCACATAAATCGACTTCTTCAGAACAATCTAGGAGACCTTCAACCATACCTTTACTACGCATAGCACGAAGACCTTTCTCACCAATATGTCCCATCCACTGATGCCACAACATGGTCGAGTCTACTAGATAGGAAGATGTTCCATCAGATTCAGGACAAATTGCATTAGCAGATTCGTAGGTGTCTATCCTTCCCAATATAGCTTGTATAAGGTCCCATTCCGAACACCTCTCATCAGTACCATCACTCCTTGCACCATTTTGCATGTATCTTTCTCAAATACCAACTGCACACCTGCATTCCCCATCTTACTTATCAAGATCAGGTTTCAAACCAAACTTAGGATACGCAGCACTCCTGGAAGTGTTCATATTCTTCCATCTTTTAGTTTCGGTCGAACTTTATCTCGTCCGACTATCCTAGTTGATGAATCATCTCCTCTTACTTCTCATATTCACAGAACTATTCTCTACGAGGTGTCATTTGATATGACACACCGAATTAGATCAGCCAAGAATCACAATCCGATTGTGTACTTGTGGAGGCCAAATACATATCAACTTTCTCTTCTTGTGAAGAGTTACCATCAGCTGACTAACCTTCCTTAGACCCTTTGTTTTTCTCAACTTCTGTCAACTTAGAGTTTCGTCTATAATGCCCGACTTTATCGCATCGCTAGCATGTTTTTATTGCTAGACCAAAGGATCTGGTCTTAGATCTACCACTAGACTTCGATCTTCTACCAGATGTTTTACCTTTTCCTTTATCTATTGATCGACAACTAACTGTAAAGGCATCATGGGTCAAACGTTCCATGTTTTTTCATCTCATCTCTTCTGACAACAAATACCACATCAACACATCACCAATCTTCAATGTGATACTATTGCTTTTGATAGCCACGACCAGGCTATCCCAAGAATCTAGTAAAGAACGCAACAGATTGATACATTTTTCCTCGATGATTTTAATATCCACAAACAAATAATTGATCACAGTGTTGAACGCATTCAGGTGCTTTATAATTGAGTCACCTTCACCCATCCTCAGAAGATACAACTTCTTTCGAAAAACTTATTAACCAAAGATTTTAACTTGGTACAAGTTCCCCAACTTTTCCCATAGCTTCTTTGCAGTGTCTTCGTATGAGACATTCAACAATACATGATCTACTAAACGAAGTCGGATTGTACTCCTTGCCTTCGCTTCAATTTTTTGCCAATCTTCCTTTGAAACAACAGTCGTAGGTGTTACTAGGTTGATTGCAACCCATTGTTCTCGATCCTCCATTTTAAGCTTTGAAAGCTCAAATTTTTGCCCATTAAACTTTTCAATTTCTATCCTAGACGTGTTATCCATTCTAACAATAAATCAATGTTTCTGAAAATCTCCTACTACAACGGGTATTCACCAAATCCAAGACCAAGGCAAACCTTTAGCAACTAAGGCGCCCTCCTGTAGCCAAATACAACTCTGACACTAACGGTTGATTCTAATATCAATTACAGTAGGCTTGCAAATAGATTCATATAGTTAAACACAATTAAATATAACAAAATGGCACACAACACATCAATGCAATAGATAGAAATTGCACCAAAAACCCCTCTCCCGGAAGAAAACCAACAAACCAAAGAGCTTACCACTCATCTATTAATCAAACACTCGTACCATGTGTTTAAAACCGTGATTTGCTAGACCACAAATCACAGTTCATTACATTCCACCATATTGCTATTTGCAGAGACATTGTTGATGTTTGGGGCAGCTGCAAGCAAACATCCTTTTGGACGTAGCCATGGTGCTTGGCTTGATGGCTCATGGTGGTTTGACCTATGGAGGAGGATGATTGTTCACTCACTAATGTATGTGAGGCCCCTGGATACAGCTTTTCTTGGTCATGGTGCTTGGCCAAGTGGTGGAAGGCTTGGATGGTTGCAGAACTACTCCATGGTTCTATGAGGCCTTGGTAATGTCCTTCTTAATCATGGTACTTGATCAAGTGGTATAGGACTTGGGTTTCCCATCACATGCCTACCTGGCTCTGGTATTCCTTATCATAATAGAGTGGATTTGACTTGCTAATTGTTAGGGATTAACTACCCCTGTTGGAATGGTCAAGTCAACTCTAGTGGGGGTGCACACACACAATATCTCTTCTGACATGGATGGACCTGCAGGTGAAGCAAGCTCATGGAAATCCTTCTTAGGATATGAAGACTAAGTTTCTAGATCGTGCTACGTACATTAAAGAATAAGTTGAGGATATGTGCATGTTGCACTTAGTTGGACTTTCAAGTGAGCCAACAAAGATGAACAAGTACTTGTTCAAATTCTGAGTTCAGAAGTCCATTCAGGCCTTCCTAGGCCCCTGTAATTTTTTTTACCACATGCTCATACCCTGCGGGGAAGTTGCAAAAATGTACTAACATGGGTTTTTTGTAAAGAACTTGGCTTCCTAGGGCTTAAACATCAATCTGGGTATTCCAAGGTGTTTTTTCCTTGGTAATTATATGTTGTTGAATAAACGACTTATAATTTTCGAGTTTTTCACATGCTCCTCCAAACTTGGAATGGTCGTCTTGGTGGTTAGGCCTTAGGAGGTTATTAAAGTTCATGTGTCAATGTATATGAACATGCTAGGCATTAATATTGAGTCATATGGACATGTGTTAGGTCCCCCTAGGTCTTATTTTAGTTTTTGAGAAAAATAATGATATGATTGATATGTTGTTAAGTACATTTTCATGTGTCTCTTATAATTAATCAAATAAAGCTCCTAGAATAGTTGTTTTCTTTTCTTAGATTAACAACATTAGTTTTCTTTTATTAGGGACCACCCCCCTTGGCTTCACTAGGAATTAGCCTAAACGGAGGAGTCAAGATCAAGTGATAGTACTTTACTCTGGCTTGCCCCCAAGGATGCAACCAATGGCTTGAATATTTATGCCACCTGGCCCGAGGTGCATATTAGATGGCAACAGATTGCTAGAGAGGTGTTTAGGTCTAAGTATTTTTTCAGTTGTATTGGTACTTGATTTAAGTCGCTCTTGTAGGATACACCAAAAGTAGTAAGCAGGAAGATCTAATCTCCCATTTGTTATTTGAGCTAACCTTGCAAGTCTTCATCCATCGAGAAGCGGGCAGTGAGCCTTGCGCAACCCCCTCAAGCTTGGTGGCTTCAACAGACTAGTCCATCGGCAAACCACTTTGGAGCTCCATTTCCCATCAAATGGCATTCCATCTTCTTCAATCAAAATCAATCCTTTTTTGTTATTTAAATGTTGGTTAGATCTTAATAATTTTGAAAGCTATATTTATTTAGATCTTTTACTTGCATGTTTATAAGATCTACTTCAATTCAATCACTATTTTTCAAGTAGATCCAAAAGTACATTTGTTTCTAAGTGCATTTAATCAAAAGTAGATCATTAGCCACTTACACCAGTACTTAAAATTTATAAAGGCAATGTGTTTATTTGCATATTGGAGTACTTTAGCCCATTGCCCGTTGTTTGAACAGCACATAAACATCGAGGTAAAGTTCATTTACGGCCTTGTTTAGTTGGATTTCTAACCCCCGTAACCCCTGGTTTCAAACTTTCAAGTATGTTTCTGATAGCACAGGTTAGGAGCTTCTTTGAGGCCTAGGTGGCAGCTAAGTGGCAGCCTCTTGTGAGCTTTAAGGATGCTGTTATAACCTTTTTCTTTGCAGGTTTTAGTATCTCGTGAAGATCAGCCCCCTTCTGGAAGGGTTGAGGTCCAAACAGCAGCTCTTTCTCCCCAAATTTGATCGTGTTAGATCCTACTGTAAACGTATTGATCCCTATACTATAAAGGATCAATAAGACTTCTAAAAAGTCCTTTTGGAATATTGTAAATAGCAAGGGATTAGCGGCATAGACCACCATCCCTTGCATCCCCATCTGCCCCCTGTCTCAATTTTGCGTTCTTAGTTTGTAGTTTCATTTTTCCTATTGTTATCCACTAAGTTGCACTTGGGTGGATTTTCAGTGAGCCATCAAAGACTTGAACAAATCAATTGTTTATCACATGTGTTTTGAGATCCATCAGGCCAATCAGTGGCCCTTTCTTTTTTATTTTTTACATGTTCATGCAGGGAATTGTAATAAATGACTTCGCATGATGAAATTATGTAAAACGTTTGGCTTTCCTAGGACTTAGTCATCAATACTTTACTCTAGGGTGTTTTCTCCTTGAGAATTATATGTCGTTTTTTAAGGACTTATAATTTTCGAGTTTTTCACCCACTCCTCCAAAGCTAGCATAAATGTCTTCGTGTTTAGGCACTAGCAAGTTATTAAAACCTATGTGTCAATGTATATTACCATGTTAATCATTGCTTTTGAGTCATATGAACATGTACTAAGTCCCCCGTAGGTGTTTTTATTATTTGGGAAAATTTTAATTTTTCCCGTAAAAGCAAGCTTGTTTTAATTAAAAATATTCACTAAGGCATAAAAGTGGCATTAGAAATGGGTTTTTGCATTGGGGGTGCTCATTTTCTAACCCAGAGCACCCACTTTTCCTATAGACACACTTAAAAATTAACATTAGTGATTTCTAATCACCTATTTTTAATTTTTCTCAAAAAATGAATAAAAGAGGCCAGGAAACGGAGGAAATAAAGAAACCAACAATTTCTAAAATCTCAGAAAACATTCTGAAATTGAGTTTTCTAAGTTGGCAAAGTAAAGTGGATACATTCCTAAGGTTTCTAAAACAATTTGGAGTGTTTTTTCTCGGCAAAGCAAGGCAAGTCGATCTTGCTAAATAAGAGTGGGGGGCATTTCCTCATACGAAGATCGCAACTCTCAAGAAAAGAAAGGAAAGTGTAGGATAAGGCTTGGCTTGTGAGCTGGTTTCTAAATGCAAGCTGATTTTCGACCTTTGCCAACCCTTTCCAACTCAATCGAACTTGTGTGCCAGCTCAAGAAAGGCTCTCTCTCTTAGCAATTGCCCCCCCCACCCCACCCCCCATCTTGGACATATTTTTCTATATAAGCAGGCGCTTGCTCTTCATTTTGGAAGGAGGAAGCAAGGACCCTCTACCCCTGTAATGTATTGTTCTTGTAACATTTTGAATAAAGTTGAGGCTTTGGAGGTCTGAACTGTGCAAGATCTCATGAATGTGAATGTTGTGCTTAATCGAGGTGATATTTAGCTAGTTGTTGTTTATTTCTTATATGTTTCTAGATCTAACATCTAGCTTAGAAAGCCATTTCTGGCTCATAGAGTAAACATTTAAAGGCTTAAATAGTTTACCTGTGTTTGAGTATCTGAGATTAAGAAGCAACAGACTGTAGTCGGTAATACTTATGTTCTTCTTGTTTTATTCAATTAACCACACAAGATTTGATCTCACTTGTTTGAAGAGCTTGCAGATCATCTTAGGTGAAGGACAAGTGGGAGCTCGGTTGCATCCCTTTTCTCTTCATTCTTTATCTTTTGATCTAACGCTTCTTGCATTTCAGGCACCTCTACGTCCTCACAAAAATTCAAGCTAGAGATTGAGAGCCTTTCTTCTTGCCTTTAAAATCAATCTATTTAGTTGCTTACCTTCACCAGCAAGCTTAGATTTCTTCTTAGCTTGCTCATTCTTCTAGATCTAAATGTGCTTTTAACTTGCAATCGTAAGCTTAGATCTAGTTGATTTCTCAGTACTTGAAGTGGCATAAATCTCTTTATTTTTCACAAGTAATAAGTTGTAAATCTGTTATTGTATTTTAACACTAATCCACTAATTTACAAATATAGTGCTTGCTGGTTTTTGCATTTTATTGACAGGAAAAGCGGAAGTGCTAGCAAATTTTCAAATTTTTTAGCCTCTCAAAGCACCTTTATATCCCCCTTCTTCAACCCCCTTCTTCCAGCAAGTTATTGTAAGCATTTTTTATTAATTTCCAAGGTCAAAAGGCAACCTCTTATTAAATTATCAGCATTGTAATAATTTAATAAAAGAGCAAGAGGGATTACAGCTCCCACACCCTCTTTCCCCCATTTGTGGGAAAGCCTATATCTATCCTTGAGTAGTTTGATTTTTAGACTAGATTTACTTACTGCAATGGTTCTAGATCAATCAACTTTTAAAGTTTTGCGATTTTTTTCAAATTTATCAAATACTAGCCCAGCATTGCATTGTCATAGTAATTAGTCTCACAATTTCTTTGTTTCTACTTTTTTTTAACACAAGCACACAATCCGTCCTAAAGGGCTGTATCTTTTCTTTTTTGCTTTTACAAATTGGAACAAACATTTGTCTCCTCCGTGTATGCTCTACCCCTCGCAGGATTGCCTGATCTTGGGGATATCCAAAAGCGGGATTGCACACTAATTAATTTCTCACATTTAATTAATCAACTGTCGTTAATAAAATCAACATCCCCCAAACATTACGAAAATCCGGCGTAAAACGAGTTTGGTAAATAGTGTCAAGGTGAAAATGGCCAACTCGAGGCTTGTCCCAAGGCTGCACCCGGTGAGTTAATATTTTTTTCATCGAGAGGTGCGGATTAGGCAGCAACTAGTAGTATGATTCTTCCTTATTCAAGCCATGTTTCTTCTAATAGTTTGTATTTTGTTGGGCAAAGTAACATGCTACAATGGAAGTGCTAGTGCTATTGTCTTTTAATTCCAAACAAATATATTGATTGTGTGCCCATTCTTTCTAGAGTTATGCAATGCTACCATGCCTCTCTCTCTCTTGGCAAGCAACTCTTCCATGTCCTCACCTTTTTTTATATTTGATTACATATTAACCATTTTGTATACCTAGCTACGTCCTTGTTTGTGCATCCATCTATTGCAGCTACAACTATTCCCCTGTAAAATTTTATTTTTAGGGTCCCCCCTTTTGTTTGTTTGAGTTTCAAACTAACCTAGAAATGTTTTATTTTTGCCAAGTTTTGATCTGGGCCCAGATTTTTTCCGAAAAAACTTAGCCTTTTTGCATGTCTGCATCGGATGCTCAGTCAACTAGCCTTCCGATATCGGAAGCGTAGTTGACTAGCCTTCCGACGTTGCGGAGGTAGAGTCATCTAGTTTGCCGATTGGTTTATCGGAAGCTTTTGGAAATCTTCGCCGCTGCATCGGAATAAGTTTTCTTTATCCTCTCGGATTTGGTTTGCCGAAGTTTCGGCTTCTTAGTGTCAT
This sequence comes from Pseudotsuga menziesii, assembly GCA_001517045.1. NCBI lineage: Eukaryota > Viridiplantae > Streptophyta > Pinopsida > Pinales > Pinaceae > Pseudotsuga > Pseudotsuga menziesii. The sequence goes on along the minus strand of LPNX010420637.1, from coordinate 565,766 downwards.
GCGTATCCGATGTACCGGATGTTCCTTCATCTAATGATTTTCCGATATCCGATATTATAAAAAATCTGTTAGACACTGAGAGGGGGGGTGAATCAGTGTGAAGCCAATTTTAAACTTTTCTTAGCTTGTCACAATTAACTAACAATTCATCATTCAACCAATCTCATAATCATTTCATAAACTTCATCATTCACATATCATAGCATTTAAATCATCAAGAATCATAACTCAAAAGAACACAACACAATGTAATTTTGTAATCTTTTTGTATTAGTTGTGGTCCGGCTACAACCGTTAGGTAAAATCAGCACCTACTGATACATAGAGCACCTACTCTGCATCCAGGACCCTGCCTGGTTTTCTTAGACCCTGCTAAGAAGGGTTTGAGGTATCCTAACCTCAAAGCAAGACAAGCTTGCCTTTACAGTTAAAGCTCACTGTCACATCAACTCATCTGTTTCTTCAATCTGTTATGTTGCTTGTCAGTACTACTGATCATCTGCTCAACACTCTCATCAATACTGCTCCAACACACTTCTCAATCTTCGCAGTTCATCAACACTACTCTTCAATACTGCCAAGTATTCAAAGTCTGTTCATCACTGCTCATCTTCTCTGGTTATTCTATGCTTGTCAACCTCTGCCGCTCAAGTACTGCTGCTATCACTAATCATCACCGTCATATAGGACTGTCTGAACATGTCATCATTCTGCTGGTCACTGTCAAGTTATCATACAGCTGCTACAAGGATCTGCTCTTGTGCATCATCTTCATCAACAGCTCATCATCATCATCAAAAGATAGGCATCAAAACAATGTCATCATCCTTATAGCGTGTACATAATCATAACATCATATGTACAAGGCACCATCAAGACATCATCATATAGTATTACTTCTGTCACATTGATTTATTGCACATTCACTGCATGTCACTGTCACTTCCTTACTGTACACTGTTACTTGTCAATGCACACCTCACTGTATAAATGTACTTGTACTGTACATGAACTCAGCCATTGCATATACTATCACTGTTTATACTCACTTGGTTGTGTATCATACCATCACTGATTGCCTGCATCATACAGTAGTATTACATTACTGTATACTGAATATTGTATGCATACCACATCACTGTCTAACCACTGTATTCAAAACTCAGCAGTGTATGTATGTACAGGCCATCACAAAACTGGGACTGCTGCTGTAGATAACATCGAACTTGTGACTTCTGTAAATGAAGTCAAACTGTGGATTGTAGATGAACACTATATAAATGCACACAATGAGTCCTATAACAGCTTGTAAATTCTTTAATACAACCTCAGGGCTCTCCTTACAGTAAATATACTTGGCTGGATATACATATGCCACCTCATCATTGTTTATGCAACTGGAACTAGGACATAATACTCATCACTAACATACCTTTTGTCTTCAATTCTGGACTCCATGAAGATGCCCAGTTCACTCCACTTTTTAAGCTGCCACTGTGTATGTCACCCTTCAAGCTTGGACTGAATATTCCACACTCTCGGTCTGTGTATATCAAATTCGCATGGACTGTGTATTCCTCAGAAATTTGGACTATGTAGATGACTTCAAAGACTATCTACATGCTGAGAAAAAGGCCACATTCCTGACTGTTTACATGCTGAAGATAAGACTGTTCATATGCTAAAGATAACACTGTTCATATGCAGAAGATAAGACTGTTTATATGCTGAGAAAAGGTCACATTCCTGACTCAGCCAGCGAATGCACTTCCTTACAATTTCGTTGGATAATTGCTTTGACCCCAAGCAAGTGTGAAAAGCCTCCACCAGTATTGTATATTGTTGATGTTGTTTCAGCAGCAAGAACAATGGGATCTTCGTATCCAGGTGGTTGCTCAACAGTCTTAGTCTTGGACCCAACACATCCCATAACAAAATCTATTGCATAATCCAATAGTGCAAGTGCTACAAACCTTCAGGTGTTCAGAATGTACCAATCACAGTGCTAATAGTTGTCAAATATATCAGTCCTAACCATCCAGTCCCCTTCTGTTTGGAACTTTGAAACTCAATGACGGAAAAGATGATAAGCTTACCAAACTACGTATCCAGGGAATTAGACTAGAATGGAAATGGAAGTGGAAGGAAATTTGAGATGGCATCCACCGTTTTCTGAATTCCCCTGAACGGTGCCAGATTCTGACTTGAATCTTCAAGCACCGACTATAGCCTCAAAAACCCAAGCAGAAAAAGATGAAGATGTTGACTCTCTTCTTTCTTCGCTGTGGTCACTGCATTTATTCATTCAGCATTGAACCACTCGAGCTTCGAACGGACAGTGTTTGGATCTTCAAACTGGGTGTTGTTGCTCCACTGATTCACTGTTTGACCAAGACAATCCTTAGATGACCGATCTTCAATTTCGGGTGGATGATTAGGGCTGTCAGTCCTGAGGTTTAGCTGTCGGTGGAGAAGTGGTACCAGTGCTGTGGGGTTTGATATAACCCTAACACGAGCTCAAATTGGAGACAATAAAAGCACCGAACCTCCACTAAACCTCCAAAACATACACGGCTACCAGTTACTAGATAATCAGACTTTTGATGAAGGAGACCGGCAGCTGCCTTCAATAGCAGATCCAAACCCTCGAATGCCTCTGTGGAAGAAAGATTCTTCTATGCTGCTGCGAGTTTGCCTCAGTCAGGCTAGCGAGCTGCTCCCACGAAAATTTCCTCAACCAGCGGAAAAAAAAAACTCAGAGCTCAAAAAAAAATTCCCACGAACTCATCTTCAAGAGGAAATCGTGAGGGCTTATTTATATTAATTTTCACATCATTTTTTGTTGGGGCCGACCTGCTTTAAATAACTTATATAATTGAGCCGACTTTGACATATTGGGGCCGACATGGCAATACTTTTTACTTCTGGGCCGACTTCACATAATGGGCCCAACATAGCAATAATTTATTTTATTTTTGTTGCCCTTTTTGTCTTACCATTTCAATGGTCAGCATAAAGTAAGTGTATGCTCCATATTTGTCCATTAACCACTTAGGTCACCACGAAATAGTCAATATTAGGGTTAGTTGTAGCCATCAAAAGCAAGTGTGTCCTCCATTTTACCATTTAAGGATTTCATCAAGCCACTAGGGCTTCATCAAGGGACCAAGGACAAAGTACCATATGCAAGATGGTCATATGCCCACCTCCAAGGACTCCATGACCTCATCAAGGGTATCAAGGTCATCATCAAGAGCAGGCAAGTGTGTCCACCACATCATTAACAACACATCAACCCATAACATGTAAGCAAGTGTCCAAGTGTCATCATACCACAATATAAGTGGGTACCAAGTCTTCCTCATGCCCTAGGACCATCTCCAAGGGTTCTTCAACCTATCAAGGGCTTCTCTATCATCCACAAGGCTTTAAGACCATCTCCAGGGTCTTCAGCATCATCAGCAGGGTTTTCAACATCTTCAGCAAAGTGGTGGCATCAATGAACTCCTGTGGGGTTACTGCAAGTCCATGTTGGCATCAATGACAATTTCATCAACAAAATCTCGTTGTCAGGTTGGTTGACCAGAACGAACCGAATGTTTTAGTCTTAGTCCCGCCCAACGTTGTGGAGGACTAGTTCTGAGTTGATACAAGGATTTCACGGTCTCTCCGTCGATTCTGAAGGGATTAGTCCTGCCAGGTTCTGATTTTGTTTTCTCATACGATAACCGGGTTGGTAGAGCATTATGTTGCCGACGTTGCGGAAGACTATTAGCAAGTGGTTCTGAAAGGTAGTCAATAGTGTCTCCGACTTCCGAGTTTATTCTTATGCAATGTTGGGTCGGTAGTTCCATTCGCATCTGGTATTGCGGGTGTTTCCCGGACTATATGTCCGATCAATGGTTTTAAATGTTTGCCCGCCGATAGATCTCTGTTTCGGTCAAGGTTATATATATGTCATGTCATATTGGTTCTTGACTTGTCATTTGCCCATAGAAGCCGTCCGGAGAAGTTGGTTGTGCGCAGCTGTCAGGATTTGTTTCGTCCTCCTCTGCACCCGTGGAAGGTTTTGTCTTGCTCGGGTCACTCACGTCGCCATTGCCAGGTAGGTCCTGCTCGTAATTTGTTTGCTTGGATTGGTTAATGTTTGAACTATTAAGTGGATTGGGTTAGGTTGCCGCAGGAAGGTTAGGGTTTTGCTTTCTTATGGTTTTCTTGTGTAAGATTTATTTTATTAAGGGCTCAGCCTGTTGCTTGAGTGCTTCATTTTGGTGGGAGCGTCTAGTTTATCTGCGGCTGAGCGTTATGAGTGCGCTTGCGATTATCTTGAAATGTTTTAGGGCATGGCGCAGACAGGCGTTTCGCCATATGCGCCACCCTATTCTTGATTGTTTCATTTTCATCCTAGGGTTAGAAAGCTGTATCCCCTACAGCCATAGCTTCTCGTGGGATTCAAGAGGGCACACAACTGACTAGGGCTTTTGAAGATGAATTTTCACGTCGATAGGAAGTTCGATGAAACTGATTAAGTTTTGGGAGTTTTTGTTGAGATTCGGCAATAGGATGAGCTTTGCCTCAGGTTAAAGTGCCATATAGGTTTTCCCAGACTATGTTTCCGAGATAGCAGTGGTTTCGAACAGGTTTTAGGAGGCCGAAATGTTGTAGGGTTTTCTTTGTTAACTCCCTCCTTCAGAAGCACTTTGTTTTGGCATAAATTTACCAGAATGCATGTCGAAGAGGTGGGTAATGTCTATATGTTTTCTTGTTTATCATTATATTGGTTGCTAGAGATAGTTAGGCTGAAAAAATGTTGCATGACTGTTACAAGTTGATTTCCAGTACAGCAACATGCCAAAGAGACAGAAGAAGAAAGCCCAAGTGGCTGAAGAAGAACCTGAAGTAGAAGTGATAACCAAGGTAGAATTCATTTATGAAGACACTAAAGCGACTACTGGAGATGAACCAGAATACAAGTGGGGAGAAGTGTATAGAATGATTTCAAGCCCAAGTGTGCCTGATGCTGGTTTTAAAGACATGTACATATATACGAATATTGAGAGGTCAGCCCTGATGAAAGTAGCTACTAGGCCTAAGCTTTTTCCATGCTCTGAAGTGATAGGTTGGATCCTGCCCAGGGCAGATGTGACGAGGATGATCCTAGCAAATATTGAGAAACAAGGCTATGCTGCATACAGCCCCGCTTATGTGTCCATGGCATATCATCTACCATCACCACAGACTTATCTAACTGAAGGTTGGCTAAAGTAGTTAGGTCTGGACTTGGTAGAGACGGTGAAGAAAATGATGATCTCGAGGAAAAACTTCAAGACCAGACCTTCTGGGGAATATGAGACATCAACTCTCCATGCCCCATATAGATTCATCGTTTTAATGCTGAACAGAATCTTCGAGAGAGCTAATGGGAAAAGTTTCAAGTTTGGATGGATACCCGTTATTTATCATGTTGCTACACAGGGGACTATTTTTAACTAGGCAAGCATAGTGTCAAATACACTGTCATCCTGCATCAACGCAACCTTGGGAGGAGTATCCCAAAAGAAGTCTGAATTCTACATGAGCTCTATTTTGATAAACTGCATTCTATGCACTCTGTCTTTCCCTGCACTAAAATGCCATTGGGATAAGGATCGAGCTCCAGTATATGTTGCTTACAAGTTATTTTGGGCTCACAAATACTACACCTATTATAAAGAGATCTGTGAGCATTTCATCATGCCTTTATACACTTTGATCTTCTTGGAAGAATGCAATTGCATGTCAGAAGAAGCCTTCAAGGTTATGCAAGAGTTTGGAATCTATTATCTCACAGAGGATGGTTTGTATTTAAGGATGTATGGTGGATCGAGAACCCCTTCTTCGCTCCCGAGATATGCTACTGATTATGTACTCCATAAAGAAGTGGTTAGACAGTGATATATTGATGGAGTAGGGAATTTCCTGTTTGAATAGAAAAAGGCAATATATCCTGCAGTGCCTTTTTTCGTTGGGAGTTACAAATTTTCAAGGGTGAAGACCGCGGTAGAATTTGTCCAGGAATTGGAATACTTTCACTTCGATGAAATGAACTTTCATAGAAATGACTCAAACGACAAAGTAGCTAATTACTGCAAGGAGGCTGGAGAACATTTTGAATACACGGATTTTGGGACCAAGATGAGGAGATTTTCTGCAATGCTAAGAACATGACAGCCCTCAAAAAAAGATTCAAGCAGAAAAAAACAACTGTGGGTGGCAAAGGAAAGCTTGCTGAAAAGAAGAAAAGGCAAGAAGAAGAAGAAGCAAAGAAGACAGAAGAGGAGGCTAACAGACTTGTAAAGGAAGCAGAGAATTGGCTAAGGATAGAAGAGGAAGAAAAGAAGCGAGCAGCTGAAGAAGCAGTCGGGAAAGTTGAAGAAGAAAGGAAAAAACAAGAAGAAGATGAAATCCAGAAGAAGCAGGCAAATAGTGAAAGTTTCAGATTAGAAGGTGTCCAAAAAGAGAAACAGCAAACAAAAGGGGCACCTGAAAGCTCAAGAACAAAGATACTAGAAGGACAAGACCCTACGAACCAAGAACAGGATCAGACTGATAGTAACCCATTAGAGCCTGTTGTTCCTTCTAGCAGTACAGTAGCAGAAGGTTCAGGGTCATTTTTTGGACTGGATTTAATTCCTTTCATGCCTACGGAAGGGGAGGAGGTACCAGATTTCAATGCTATATTTTACGATAAAGAGAAAAAGAGAATTATTAAGAGAACTGAAAAAGAAGGTAGACACTGGGGGTAAACTGGGAATGATGGTAACTGACAAAACAACAGTTCACGGTACACATATAGATCCACGATTACTAGCGAGGGCTGGGGTAGCTCTAACCCTAGCCACTGAAGACAATGTGGACAGGATCATGACTGACCTCGAGGAGTCTCAGAAAAGGGTGGCCCAGCTAAAAGAAACTTTGAACAAGGAAAGGGGTGAAAGCCAGAATCTAAAGAGAAAATATGAGGACATGATCGGTGAGGTCAAAGTTTCAAAGGCAGAATGTCAAACTTTGCAAGCAGATAAGGATGCTCTAGTAATATCTAGAGAAAGTATAGAAAAGAATTCCCAGGCTACCTCAGCAAAACTGGGAAAACTGCAGCTGGAGTATCAGAGTATGGAGGCTGAGAAAAATCATTTTCAGTTATCAGTTGAAGAGCTAAATAAAGAAAAGAGCGGATTAGAAAGTAAAGTGACAGAGCTAGAGGAGCAGAAGATCACCGCAAAAGGTAAGGCTAAGCTATACGAGACTCAAATAGCAGCCTTGGAGGAAGAAAAGAGTTCACTTGCAGCTTCATTGAAATCAGCTACTGAGCAAAAGGTTGATATTGAACCTTTAAAGAAGCATGCTCTTATGCTTAGAAGGAAGATTCATCAGATACAACTGCAGATAGCGGAAGAAAGACTTAAAGTCCAGCAAATAGACATCAGATTAGAAGAGATTGTAAGTACAGCCTCATATTTTTTGGATAGAACCCAGGATATTTTGGAGACTCTGCGAAGAAGGATGGCTTGGGTAGAAGCAAACAAAGAACATCCCTCAGATATACTTGTCAAAGATCAGGAGACGATAAAGCAAGAGTACGAGCTGATTGAGTGTGCGAGTAAAGCAGCAGAAGAATTAAAGAAGGCAGTGAAGAGAACACAATGTGCCTATGTTGAATTTTGTAGGAGAGTGCTCCTGACCTATAATCGATGTCAAACTTCCGTTGCGAAGAGATTGGAAGCACTACCAGAACATGAAGTGTTTTTGAAACATTTACAGGACAAACGCAGCGAAGATGAACAAGCCATCCAACGAGTCAAGGAGTTGGACAAAAGGATACTAAAGATTGAAGTAGCACATGCAGCTGTGAGCATTCATTTGCTAGAAGACCAACTGCGCTTGATTCCTGCCAAAATAGCGGGTATAAAGACACTGACTGCTCAACACGAGATCACTATCAGATTTCTCAAACCTTCTGGTTTTGAGAATATAGCAGCAGAGGCAAATATATGGAGAAAGTTCATGAACGAACAAGATGGGCCCTCCTAGTGGGACATTTTGGAATATTGATAAATAATGTAATATATTATATTTATTTTTATGCACAAGCTACAAAACAATTTTTTGTAAAAGAAAGGTTGGAAGCCCAAAAGGCAGCAAGGGGCAGCCCAAGAGTTTTTGTCTTTTGTATAAATATAGGCAAGTTTTAGTTAGAGAAGGACCTTTTTTCAGACCATCTTTGGGTAAGATTATTGTAAGGAGAACTAATTCATCTTATAATAAAGAGATTTATTTTTCGGCTGGAGAAAGCACTGTGGAGTTTCAAATGTTTGCCATGGGCTGGTTGGATGTGAACTTTTTTTGTTTCAGCTTGTTTCCATGAACTGTGAGATCGTTCGGACTTATGAATTCTTTCATGTTGTGAATGTGCTCTGGTTTATTTCTGTGAAATTTCCACAATCATAGTTGAGTAATGAATGTTTTAATTAACAATGAGCTATCTCTTTGTTCATCTGTCTATTGATATTCATGTGTTCAGAAAGGTTAGCAGCTATCTATAATTTTCTTAATACATGTTATACAATATATTACTCATCATTAATTACAGTATTGCTCCCTAGGGATAGATTAATTAGTCTTAGTTAGTTTTGCTTTATTTGTGATTTAGAAGCGAGAGAGGTAAGAACCTGCGCATCACATTGTGACCCTTCTCGTTATCTCTATCACCTGCATTTAGTTAGGCACTTGCACATCATACATAAAGATAAAAAACTAAAAAATACACCTAAACAGTGGACCGAGCCGTAACCGGTAAAACTTTTCAACCGTTACTTGACCTACGGTAGCTGGACCGTAAACTCGACGAATTCCCCATACCAAACAATAACAAGCTAGTTGGGAACATAGATTGGGGAGAATCCCTACTGTTGTTACCTGCAATTTCCAGGCCTCAACACCATCATGCTCATGTATTTTGACCAAAATGATTATGTCTTGTCCCGTAGCTATATGTTGGGCCCTCAACCAGCCCCAAGTTTTAGGACTTGTAGTCCACTTGTATTTTTTATTTCAGCCTCATCAACTAAGCTTTGCTTCCTTTGTGGCTCAAGCTTTGCTACTATCTTTATGTTGATCACTTTATTTGATGGATTGCCTACTCGTATGCCATTGATATAGATCATCTGATGCTTTGCGTCGAGTGAAATTGCATACTAGATTTAACGTCTCATTTTAAAATTCAATTTGCTTGCTTCTTGCATGAGGATGATTTAATGATCTTTGTGTTTGCTTGCGTTTGATGGTTACTGATTGCATCTTATATATTGAAATTGATTTAATATGTTGCAATGTCACACAGAGTGCATGATATCCAAGTATCGTCGTCATATGAACGATAAAACTTACCACATTGAAATTAGTTTTCGTTCGATAGGTTCAAAAGAGGTAAGGTGCAAGAATATGCAAAACCCAAAGTGAGTGAAGCTACTATGTGTAATGTCCTCTTCTGCTTAGGCATTGAGGACCAGCCCGCTAACCTACACAATTCCCATAGGTTCGAGCAGGCACTGACAGTCAGGGAATCAGTTGTGGACTGATGCCATATAGGAAGATCTAGGGCATCGATATTACATAATCTTTAGGTAGACGGGGGCCACCAAATCCAAAGGCCACCTACATGCATGACATTTGAGTACTATTTCATGATGCATGCGCCCGATTGAGTCTCCATGCACCTGCATGCAAGTCAACTGCAAATTAGAAGTTAAAGTGACCTAATTAGGTCAAAAGTTAGGTTATTCGCCGTTGAAAGTTATAACAGAAAGGTACAGTAAACGGAGAAGGAGATATATATTATTGATTTGAGGAATCGAATTGGAGAGCTCGGCGAGCTAAGTTGGGGTTGAGTGCATGCTCAGCTAACTAGTGTATTTCGGCAGCGAAATCTATCTGCCCTAGTTCATCATCAGGTTGGATCATCCAGATGCAACACTACTTCATCATCAGGATATATTCAGCAGTTACTTCATGAGATTGATTATTCATCCAGTTGGAGGGTTCCGCCATCATACCGTGGTACTGTGGTTAGAGACATATCTATTCATTTTCTTCTCTACAGAGGGCAGAAGTTCTGCATGCTGCTTCTATTCATCTCAGAACACCCTCATTACCCTTCCCCTGGAAGAAGGGCCTCTCAACTTGAGTATCAAGCAAGTTATCAACAGTGCTCCCTTTCTAGAAGGCGTTTTTCAGCATGGGCAAATTGAGTTGAGGAGGACACTCACGTTTTGGGCTATTGAGCCACCATTTCTTCTGCATGCTGCTTCCATCACGGCCAGAGGGGTACTATAACCCTATTGCACATCATCCGGGTCTTCAGCAGTGGCTTATTTATTATTGAGGAGCATCTACAGCTATGGAGGAGGGCGCATTCACCTGTGGAGGACAATTTGGCTTACCTCTCTATTTCTTCATCAGAATCCTTGCATGCGGGAACCATCCTCTTCATCATCAGCAGATCTACATATTGGTATGTACATGCATTAATTTCTCTTATTTTCTAGTGTTTCAGTATTATCTAGGGCACAGATCTGCATGCAACTACATGCATGCAAAGGTCAGGGTTTGCTTTCCTATTTTATTGAGGCATAAGCCTACTAGCCATCTACTGTACACACAGAAAAAGAAAAATATCAGTTTGGGATATTACACTCTATAAAGACACAAGTGATCAAGATTACAAAAACCGTACCGGTGGTCGAACCGGCCGACCCTAAAAACCGGACCCAGACCAGAACCGGACCAAAACCGGGAAAAAAACCGGATCACAAAACCGGTCCACCAAAAATACAAAACTACTTAAATTTTGAAAAATTATATATATATTCATGTGCAACCATGTGAATCTAAACCATTATACACAAATTTGCAAAAAGTGCTCTTATTATGTGCCATACGAAGCATATTTCACTAGAACCTTCCCCACTCAACCAACTTTTAAATTTTTTTTTAATTTAAAAAATACCCTCGTAAGTGTTGTTGTACAGTTATGTATGGAACCGGTCAAAACCAAAATCGGAACCGAAACCAAAACCGAAACCGATAAAACCGGTCGGTTTCCTACAGAACCGGTCATTTCCGATTTGAGACACCGATTTGACCCAGTGAGGCCCCGAAACCGGTCAAACCGGTCGGTTTTACCGGTTCCATTCTCATTTTGGTAACACTACAAGTGATTGGTAGTTGTCACACACAAAGATATGCATTTTTTCAGAGTAATGTGGAATGTGAAAGGAGCACAAGTAATGCAAGTGGGGATTTGACAATGATGTTATCGATACATTGATAAGATGAGGTCGAGCAAAAGGGTTTCACAAAGTTTGTTTATGCAAACCAACTGCTTTCTATCTCCGAAAGGCAGTTTCAAGCATAGGGGGATTGGTATGTGATGGGGCTAGGTAGGAGATTTTTTTATCACACACACAAAGATACCACCTCAATCTTCGTCAATGATTATTTGTATAATTCGTATCATTAGCGATTACCCGGCCAAGTTTGAACGCATGACAAGTAACCTTAAGTGCATTTCTTTTTTTAGCCTTAGTGTCTCAAGCAAACTTTGGGTAATGTAGCAACTTCTTAAATGATTAATACAAATGCATCAACAAGGAGGAACAAAGAATATATACCTCTTTCACCAATGACTTCCTCTTTAGCCAAAACAATATGGTGATCACATGCAGAATTATTAAATTCACCAAGGCAACACTCCATATGAAGTCTAGACTTTAGCCTTAGATACTTCATCAAGTAATCTCTTTGCCATTTTTGGACATCGTGCATAATACTAGGTGACTCTTACTAAGTTAAATGCATTACTTAGCGCTAAACTTATTATAGAAAGTGGGGAGGCCATGTGAGGCCACATAGATGAGGAGATCACTCACCTTGACAGCAAGTGATGTTGTAGTATCCCAATTCTGTAATATCCTGAATACCGACATTTTCTATTTCTATGCAAATATACTGATACAACCGGGCATGCAAACTGCCATGCAAAAATCCCTATTTTATAGCAAAAAATTGGGTTAGGGTTTGTGAGATAGAATGAACACTTACCACTGATAAGCTGGCTGGACTGCTCCTGAAAGAGTATGCAAGCATCAAGAACTGAATTGAAGATGGACTGATATATTCTGCTTCCGGTGAAACCCCAGCAACGAGAACCCAAGTCAGATAAGGGTGACGTTTTCAGTGAAGGAGGTGTTCGATGGGGCTGCTGATTTGTAGGACTGAAAGCCTTCCTGTGCCGGAGAGAATGCCTGGTACATGCGGAATTTCGGAGGTCTCTAAGCAGGCTAGCGAATTGTTCCAGAGAGACAACTGCTCATGCCCCCCTGATCCCGAAATAGCTGATAACTGCTCCGGATGAGCACGGTCGGATCTTATAATCACCGGGTACCAGAGTAAGATGCCAATGATGAGAATGGTGCCTGAGTTTCGGAGTAAAACTGAGATCTGAAGACCCAGCAACTGATTAGGGCTTTCTGGCTGAAAACCCCCCTTATCGCTGCACACATGTCTCTGCAACAATCTACATCGTATACTGGATAACTATGAATGAATGTAAGAGCAAATGGTGAACCTGTATGGCTTACCCTGAATGAGACTAGGGCAGATATTTCCTTGCCGAAACCCCGCTAGTTGAAGACGTCGTTTCCAACCCCAACTGTTGTGCTGCTATTCAAGAGCTCCCCAAAATAATAATCATCAAAAGTGAAGTCTCCTTTCGCTTTATCCTCCTTTTATCACTTTAAACTGCAAAACCCCTAATCTTTGACCTAATTAGGTCACTTTATCTTCTAATTTGCAGTTGACATGCATGCATGCACCTGGAGACTTAAATGAGTGCATGCATCATTAAATAATGCTTGGATGGCATGCACGAAGGTGGCCTTTGGACCTAGTGGCCCTTCTTGACCTAATGATGATGCCCTAGATTTTCTATCGATGGCATCAGTCCTTAGATGATTCCCTAACTGTCAGTAACCGCTCGAACTCACAAGAATCACATAGGTTAGCGGTTTTGGGCCTCAAGGCCTAATCGGAAGAGGACATTACAGTCCTCCCCTCTAGAGATTGCTTGTCCTCAAGCAACTGCAAACTGGGATGCTACAATACCTGTTCACCTTCCTAGGTGGCATCCTCTGGCGATAGTTCTTTCCACTGAACCAAGTACTCTCTGATTACGCTGTTCTTGAGCTTCCTTTCTCTAGTCTGTATGATCCGTTCGGGAATCAGTATCAGCAGTCCCTCATCATCTAAAGGAGGTAACTCTGTAGATGGAGCAATGTGTTGCCCAAGGGTCTTCTTTAGGTTAGACACATGGAACACATTGTGAATTTTACTTTCCTGTGGAAGTTCTAGTTCATATGCCACCTCTCCCACCTTCTTGATTATTCTGTAGGGTCCATAAAAGCCAAGTTTTAACTTTTCTGCTCCTTTCTTCTTAAGCGAAGACTGCCTGTAAGGTTGGAGCCTTAAGTATACCAAATCAACTACCTCAAAGCTCAGCTCAACCCTGTGTTTGTCGGCATACAACTTCTGTTGATTCTGGGCTGTTTGTAAGTTTTCCTTCAAGATTTTCAGAATGTCTTGACTGTCCTATATCCAATCCTTAGCCTTAGGAGACCTACTATCTCCAAATGCCAAATATGCATAGTCCAAGGCCTCGTAACCATATAATGCCTTAAAAGGAGTCATCCTAATAGATATATGATAGGTAGTATTGCAGCAATACTCCCCTAGGTGTAGCCATTTGATCCAGGTCCGTTGTTTCTCTGCTACATAATTCCTTAAATATCCTTCGATCCACTTGTTGACTATTTCAGTTTGTCCATCGCTCTGGGGATGATAACTCGTACCGGTAGCCAGTTCGGTCCCCACTAGTTTGAATAGTTCCTGCCAGAAGGCACCTGTGAATCTGCTATCCCGATCACTGATAATGGCCTTAGGTAACCCGTGTAACCTGAAGACCTCCCTGAAGAATAACTCAGCTACTTGAGCTGCCGAGTAGTCTGATGATATCGAAAAGAAATGTGCAAACTTGGTCAATCTGTCAACTACTACATATAAAAAATCTCGCCCTTGGACCTTGGGCAATTCTATAATAAAGTCCATGGAGATGCTTTCCCACTTCTGTTCTGGAATCGGTAGTGGCTGAAGTAACCCTGCTGGATGGATGTTCTCAACTTGTTCTGTTGACAGATGCTACATTTCCGTACATGCTGCATAATTTCCCCCTTGAGGCCCTTCCATGAGAACCTCTCTCTGATCTGCCTGTAGGTCTTCAAGAAACCTTTGTAATGTCCTCTTCCAATTAGGCCTTAAGGACCCAAAACCGCTAACCTATGTGATTCCTGTGGGTTCGAGCGGTTACTGACAGCTAGGGAATCAGCTAAGAACTGATGCCATCCATAGAAGATCTAGGGCATCATCATTTGGTCGAGAAGGGCCACCGGGGCCAAAGGCCACCTTCGTGCATGCCATCCTAGCATTATTTAATAATTCATGCACTCTTTAAGCCTCCATCCGCATGCATGCAAGTCAACGGCAAATTAGAAGATAAAGTGACCTCAGCTAAGCAAAGATTAGGTTTTGCGCAGTTGAACTTTATAAATAGAGGATAAAGCGAAAGGAGACTTCACTTTGGATTATGATTATTTTGGGAGCTCTTGGATAGCAGCACAGCGTGCAGCACAACAGTTGGGGTTGGAGACGGAGTCTTCAGCTAACAGGATTTCGGCAGTGAAACATTTGTCCTAGTCTTATTCCGGGTAAGCCATACAGGTTCACCACTTGTTCTTTATTCATTCATCAGTTATCTAGTACGTGGTATAGATCGTTGCAGGGACACGTGTGCGGCCGTAAGAGGGGGTTTTCAGCCAGAAAGCCCTAATCAACTGTTGGGCCTTCAGATCTCAGTTTCCTTCCGAAACTCAAGCACCATTCTCATCATCAGCTTCATACTCCGGTACCCAGTGATTATCAGATCCATCAGGGCTCATCCGAAGCAGTTATTAGCAGTTTCGGGGTTCCAGGGCGTGAGTAGCTGCCTCTCTGAAGCAATTCGTTACCCTGCCTAGAGGTCTCAGAACCTCCGCATGCATCAGGCATTCTCTCCGGCACTGAAAACCTATCGACTCGGCAAATTCGCAATTCCATCGGACACCTCCTTCCTTGAGGGCGTCACCCTTTTCTGACTGGGGCGTCTTGTTGTTGGGGTTCACCTGGAGCAGAGGAGATCCACCTATTTCCGATCCAGTATCCGGTGCTTGCATACTTTCTCCGGAGCAGTTCAGTCGGCTTATCAGTGGTAAGTGTTCATTCTATCTCGCAAACCCTAACCCTAATTTTTCCTATAAAATAAGGTTTTTTGCTTGGCAGTTTGCATGCCCCGTTGTATCAGCATATTTGTATAGAAATAGAAAATATCGGGATTTGGGATATTACAGTGGTATCAGAGCTGTTTTCTTGGCCAGCTGTGGGCTTAAGAGATGAAAAGTAGATGAATACAGAAGGAGATCCTTTTGTAACCTATAGGAGGAGGAAGAGTAGATACACAGAAGAATTTGAAGATATCCAACTAGAAGATACCAATTCAGACATGGAACAAACAGGTATACATTCAGATAGGGGAAAAGGAACGGGAGAAGAGGAGGATCGAATGGAGTTTCGCAGCTTGGTCTCTGCATTGCAAGACTTAGCCAAAGGACAAAAAGAAGTCCTCAATGCAATCAACAGACTATCAGCGAAACCGGAAACCGGTATCAACAGTACACCTCCCTCACCGGTAGATCGGGGATCTTCAAGAAGCAGTGGAAAGATGGTGTACACTAACATCCAGAACACTCCGCACATATACAGCAGACCTACTATCAGGCCTACCATGCCTCACTTCTTGGCAGATACAGTGGGGGGCCCGGTCATGCAGGTAGAACCTAGCGAGCCTTTTGGGGCTTATTTGCAGGAGTACAGAGACTTAGGGGATGAATTTCATGCTGCCATGTCTTTCTCAGATTTCTGCAACATGAAGAGTAGAAACAGGCCCAAGAATTTCAACAAGGGTTTCAATCACAACTATGAGCTGCAGAAGACCTTGGGCAGGTTAACCATCCCAAACTTTGATGGGACTCGCGGAGGATCAACGAGAACATGGGTCCAAAAGTTGGATACTTATTTCCAACTCAACCCCATGACAGAGACAGACGCCATTAAGTTGGCTACACTTCACCTGGACGGAGAAGCTCACGAATGGTGGTACCACGGATTGGTGACATTGGGTCACAACACCATACATTCTTACGGTGAGTTCACTCAGAAACTCATAGAGAGGTTTGACAGGAAAGATCCAGAGATCCATTTCAGGGAGTTGGCTCAACTCAAGCAGACTGGTAGTGCAAAAGCTTTCATTTCAGAATTTCAGAGGCTAGCCGTTATGGTAACAGATTTGTCAGAGAGCAGATTGACTATGTTATTCACTGAGGCCCTCATAGAGCCACTACGGAGGATCAACGAGAACATGGGTCCAAAAGTTGGATACTTATTTCCAACTCAACCCCATGACAGAGACAGACGCCATTAAGTTGGCTACACTTCACCTGGG
>LPNX010420637.1:528500-544699 GCA_001517045.1 Pseudotsuga menziesii | reverse complement strand
ATCTCGAGCGGGGAGGACTGTAATGTCCTCTTCCAATTAGGCCTTAAGGCCCCAAAACCGCTAACCTATGTGATTCCTGTGGGTTCGAGCGGTTACTGACAACTAGGGAATCAACTAAGAACTGATGCCATCCATAGAAGATCTAGGGCATCATCATTTGGTCGAGAAGGGCCACCGGGGCCAAAGGCCACCTTCGTGCATGCCATCCTAGCATTATTTAATAATGCATGCACTCTTTAAGTCTCCATCCGCATGCATGCAAGTCAACGGCAAATTAGAAGATAAAGTGACCTAATTAGGTCAAAGATTAGGTTTTGCGCAGTTGAACTTTATAAATAGAGGATAAAGCGAAAGGAGACTTCACTTTGGATTATGATTATTTTGGGAGCTCTTGGATAGCAACACAGCGTGTAGCACAGCAGTTGGGGTTAGAGACGGAGTCTTCAGCTAACAGAATTTCGGCAGTGAAACATCTATCCTAGTCTTATTCCGTGTAAGCCATACAGGTTCACCACTTGTTCTTTATTCATTCATCAGTTATCTAGTACGTGGTATAGATCGTTGCAGGGACACGTGTGCAGCCGTAAGAGGGGGTTTTCAGCCAGAAAGCCCTAATCAGCTGTTGGGCCTTCAGATCTCAGTTTCCTTCCGAAACTCAAGCACCATTCTCATCATCAGCTTCATACTCCGGTACCCAGTGATTATCAGATCCATCAGGGCTCATCCGAAGCAGTTATTAGCAGTTTCGAGGTTCCAGGGCGTGAGTAGCTGCCTCTCTAAAGCAATTCGCTACCCTACCTAGAGGTCTCAGAACCTCCGCATGCATCAGGCATTCTCTCCGGCACTGAAAACCTATCGACCCGGCAAATTCGCAGTTCCATCGGACACCTCCTTCCTTGAGGGCGTCACCCTTTTCTGACTGGGGCGTCTTGTTGCTCAGGTTCACTTGGAGCAGAGGAGATCCACCTATTTTCGATCCAGTATCCAGTGCTTGCATACTTTCTCCGGAGCAGTTCAGCCGGCTTATCGATGGTAAGTGTTCATTTTATCTCGCAAACCCTAACCCTAATTTTTCCTATAAAATAGGGATTTTTGCTTGGCAGTTTGCATGCCCCGTTGTATCAGCATATTTGTATAGAAATAGAAAATATCGGGATTTGGGATATTACAACCTTGATGCCCTGATAAAGGAGAATCATGTGCTGCCTGAATGATCTTTTTCCTCAATGTGGATTTTGGGACGAGGGATATCCTGTTCTTGTAATAGATGATGTCATCAACAATCTTGTACCTGTCATCCTGTATTTGTCCATCCAATAATTTGCAAGTGAATTTATTTTTGGAGTATTCTACTAAGACAAGTGCCCTCCAATATGTGGATATACTACTGAGAGATAATGAGGCGGGACGCCTGGATAATGCATCAGCTACTACATCATTCTTACCTTTTACATACTCGATCTCGAAATCATAGGCTTGTACTTTGCTGACCCATTTATGTTGTCGCTCATTCAGTTCCTTCTGCTCCAGGAAATACTTGAGGCTGTTATGATCGGTTTTGATTTTGAACTTACTGCCCACCAGGCACTGCCTGAATTTTGTGAGAGCATGTAAGATGGCTAGCATCTCTTTGTCATATATGGAGTAGTGACGCTCATAGTTCTTCAATTTACGGCTCTCAAATGCAATAGGGTGATGGTTTTGCATCAACACTGCTCCTAACCCTTCCCCTGAGGCATCACATTCTACTACGAAGGGTTGTGAGAAGTCTGGTAATGCTAAAACTGGACAGGAACTCATAATAACCTTCATCTCCTCGAAAGTTTTATGTGCTAAGTCTGTCCAAGTGAACGCTCCCTTCTTTGTGAGATTTGTGAGGGGTGCTGCAAATTGGGAGAATCCCTTAACGTACCGTCGGTAATAAGTGCACAGACCCAAGAAACCTCTCAATTCTATAACTGTTTTTGGCACGGGCCAATCTCTGATAGCTCAAATTTTCTCCATATCAACCTGTACTCCTTATGCATTGATTATGTGTCCTAAGTGTGTTAGTAGATTGCATTACTTGAGGTTACTGCTTAGTCATGATGTATAAGCCTGTTCTAATAAGCAAAGGGTTCACCAACCCCAAATCTATTTATAAGAGGTAGTCATGGAGGTTATCTTACCTACCCAGACCCGCAGTGTGCTTCTGTTTCCCATTCCTGTATGTGAGGAAAAGAACAGCATTTCCTTCATGCCAAACTCACACTTGGACATTTTCGCATAAAGCGAATGTTCTTCTAAAATGTTCAGTACTTCGTCCAGGTGTTTGAGATGCTCTTCCCATGTTTTGTTGTAAATCAAGATGTCATCAAAGAATACTAGCAAAAACTTACGTAGCTGTTCTCTGAAGGTGTGGTTCATGCATGACTGAAAAGTGGCTGGAGCATTGGTAAGTCCAAAAGGCATGACCAAAAACTCATAGTGACCATAGTGACAGCGAAAAGCGATTTTGGAGATGTCTTGGTCCCTTACCCTAATCTGATGGTATCCCGAGCGAAGATCAATCTTGGAGAAGTATTTAGCTCCCCGAAGCTCATCCATGAGTTTGTCAATTCTGGGGATGGGATACATGTTCTTAATGGTCTTTTTGTTGAGTGCTCGATAATCGATGCACATTCGCAGTGTACCATCCTTCTTCTTGACCAATACTACTGAGGATGCGAAGGGGCTAGAACTGGGCCGAATATATCCAAGCTCTAGTAATTCTTTGATCTTTTTCTCAATCTCATCCTTGTATCTTTTGGGATGCCTGTAAGGAGTGGTGATGACTGCTTGTGTCCCCTCCTCTAGCTCAATGATGTGTTCAAAGCCTCGGTCTGGCGGTCTACCTGATGAAAGGTCCCGAAAAACCTTTTCATGTTTCTGTAGCAAGGTTTGAATGTCACTTGCGTGTTGTGAGTTGCTCTCTGGGGGCTTCCTAAAGGTGGCAAAACATTCTGCAGCCCATTATATATCATCCTGTCGGAGTACTGCCTCCATTCTCTGTGACGAGACCGGTTTTGGGGGATAAGTGTTCATGCCCCTCAAAACTACCCATTTGCCGTCTGGCCCCTGGAATTCAATTTCCATTGCCCTGTAGTCTGTAGTGTATTTCCCTATAGAATAAAGCCACTGAACACTCAATACTACATGAGTATCTGATACATCCACTACGTAGAAGGAATCTATCATCTAATAGTTACCTAAGGTGACATTCAATTTTGGAATCCAGTAGTTGCACTCCATGCTGGAGTTCCCAACTACTGCTACAGTGAATCCTTCGAACTTCTCGGCCTGAATACTTCTCTTAGCTACCCAAGCGGAGTCCATGAAATTGTGGGTTGCTCCCCCATCAATCAATACTCCTACTCTATGACCCTGTACTACTCCCCTGACCCTGACAGTATGGAATCTTGGTACTCCAGATAATGTAGCAATGACTCCCTCTGATGTATCACCCTAGTGTGATTCTTCCTCAGCTGCCCGTAGTTCTTCTGTGGCTTCCTGCTCATAGTCATCCTCATCACTATCCGAATATACCTCAATGTAGTGAGCCTTCGCCTTCCCTGCACACCTGTGTCCTGGTACCCATGGTTCCTGACAAGTGAAGCATAGTTTCTTCCTTCTCAAATCTTTCCTACTGTCCTCATCTAACCGTGTTTTCTTGGGAACATCCTGCTGGAAAGGTTCCTTGTCCTTGTCCCTAACAGGAAAATTGGTTTTCAGCGAGAAGTTGTTTTTGGGGACTGAATCCTGAAGATCTCTGGCTCTGCTAATGGCATCCTGCAGAGTGAGGGGTTTGTAGGCTTTCACCCATCCCCGTAGTGGCTTTGTGAGGGCCTCAGTGAATAACATAGTCAACCTGCTCTCTGATACATCTGTTACCATGACTGATATCCTCTGAAATTCTGAGATGAAGGCTTCTGCACTACCGGTCTGTTTGAGTTGAGCCAACTCCCTGAAATGTATCTCTGGATCCTTCCTGTCAAACCTGTCTATGAGCTTCTAAGTGAACTCACCGGAGGAGTGTATGGTGTTGTGACCCAATGTCACCAATCCGTGGTACCACCACTCGTGAGCTTCTCCGTCCAGGTGGAGTGTAGCCAATTTAATGGCATCTGTCTCTGTCATGGGATTGAGTTGCAAATAGGTATCCAACTTTTGAACCCATATCCTCGCTAATCCTCCACGAGTCCCATCAAAGTTCGGGATGGTCAACCTACCCACGGTCTTCCGCAACTCATAGTTGTGATTGAAACCCTTGTTGAAATTCCTAAGCCTGTTCCTACTCTTCATGTTGCAGAAATCTGAAAAAGACATGGCAACATGAAACTCATCCCCTAAGTCTCTATACTCCTACAAATAAGCCTCAAAAGGCTCGCTAGGTTCTACTTGCATGACTGGACCACCTACTGTATCTGCCAAGAAGTGAGGCATGGTAGGCCTGTTGGAAGGTCTATTATATATGTGCGGAGTATTTTGCATATTAGTGTATGCAACCTTTCCACTGCTGCTTGTAGATCCCCGATCTACCGGTGAGGGAGGTGTACTGTTGGTACCTATTTCTGGTTTCGTCGATAATCTGTTGATTGCATTGAGCACATCTTTTTGCCCTTTTACTAAGTCTTGCAATGCATATACTAAGTTGTGAAACTCCATCCTATCCTCCTCTTCTCCCGTTCCTTTTCCCCTATCCAAATGTATACCTGTTTGTTCCATGTCTGAATTTGTATCTTCTAGTTGGATATCCTCAAAGTCCCCTGTGTATCTACTCTTTCTCCTCCTATTAGTTACAAAAGGCTCTCCCTTTGGATTCATCTATGTCTCATTTCTTAAGCCCACAGTTGGCCAAGAAGATAGCTCTGATACCACTATATTATCCCTAATCCTGATATTTTCTAATTCTATGCTAATATACTGATACAATCGAGCATGCAAACTGCCATGCAAAAATCCCTATTTTATAGCAAAAATTAGGGTTAGGGTTTGTGAGATAGAATGAACACTTACCACTGATAAGCTGGCTGGACTACTCCTGAAAGAGTATGCAAGCATCAAGAACTGAATCGAAGATGGACTGATATATTCTGCTTCCGGTGAAACCCCGGCAGCAAGAACCCAGGTTAGATAAGGGTGACATTTTCAGTAAAGGAGGTGTCCGATGGGGCTGTTGATTCACAGGACTAATAGCCTTCCTGTGCCGGAGAGAATGCCTAGTACATGCGGAGTTTCGGAGGTCTCTAGGAAGGCTAGCGAATTGTTCCAGAGAGACAGTTGTTCACGCCCCCCTGATCCCGAAATAGCTGATAACTGCTCCGAATGAGCACGGTCAGATCTTATAATCACCGGGTACCGGAGTAAGATGTCGATGATGAGAATGGTGCCTGAATTTCGGAGTAAAACTGAGATCTGAAGACCCAGCAACTGATTAGGGCTTTCTGGCTGAAAACCCCCCTTACGACTGCACACGTGTGCCTGCAACAATCTACACCATATATTGGAGAACTATGAATGAATGTAAGAGAAAATGGTGAACCTGTATGGCTTACCCTGAATGAGACTAGGGCAGATATTTCACTGCCAAAACCCCGCTAGTTGAAGACGCCGTCTCCAACCCCAACTGTTGTGCTGCTATTCAAGAGCTCCCCAAAATAATAATCATCAAAAGTGAAGTCTCCTTTCGCTTTATCCTCCTTTTATAACTTTCAACTGCGAAAACCCTAATCTTTGACCTAATTAGGTCACTTTATTCTCTAATTTGCAGTTGACTTGCATGCATGCGCCTGGAGACTTAAATGAGTGCATGCATCATTAAATAATGCTTGGATGGCATGCACGAAGGTGGCCTTTGGCCCTGGTGGCCTTTCTTGACCTAATGATGATGCCCTAGATTTTCTATTGATGGCATCAGTCCTTAGATGATTCCCTAACTGTCAGTAACCGCTCGAACCCACAGGAATCACATAGGTTAGCAGTTTTGGGCCTCAAAGCCTAATCGAAAGAGGACATTACAAATTCAGTCCAGCCTACAATTCTGTCTCTCAAACAACCCCTTGATAAGCCACTGACTTCGTCAAACACTTAGGGATACTTTAACAACTGCTGTAGATGGCTAGTGGCTGCTATACCTTAGTGAAAGTCTGTGTTAAGTATTTGGGACCCTAAATGTTAATCCAACCTCAAAACTGATATGTTGTGCTAACTGTCGTTTAATATGGGACTTCCAATTCATATACACTGTGTTTAAAGATAAAATAATGCTGTAGATTACGCCCTTACTGAATTCTGCCCACTTTAACTATTGCATTTGGTTGAAACATTTAGACAAACACTATGTGTAACTTTGGCTGTAGCTAACTGCCCATTTATCAGACCCTTGAGAAAGCATTATACTGTATTTATGGGCTCTTCTTTAGAGTGTCGTCGTCATATGAGAAGTGTTAAATGCATGATTTTTAACATTATTATAACACAATAATAAAGGTTATGAAAAAATAAGACTCAAATGAACATTATCATATCTGAATATTTCATGAAAGGTAAAGTGTTTCACATGCCTGGGAATAGAGAGCAGACTATATGAGTTGAAAGGGTTCCCAATCCACAACAGGAATGCAACTGAGAGCTATCAATACCATGCCAAAGCCCACGACTTCCTTGCTCACTCAACAAAAGAATAATCCTGTAGATGCCTTTCTTTCCAACAATGATTTGCCGCTACAGGAAGAAGGTTATGACAGAGATTTGGCTCAGATCTGAAGACCCACGCCCACAATGTAAGAATGGTGACTGGTGCGCTCTCCAAAGATCACTGTTTACTCTTTCCTTTGCCCACGATTTGCACAGAGAGTTGTCTCAACAAGATATGCAGCAGTTTGAACTAAATCTCAGCCCCCACGATTTGGAAAGAAGGCATAGAATGCACCCTTTGTATACAAACTCGAGCTGGGAGATATGGTGGTCTTCCTCAAGGATTTCACCCACCAAAATTGACTCAGCAAGCTACCAGTGTGGACTGCCCTTAAAGCCAGACCTGAACAATGAGTGCGCCCTCCACATAGAACCATGGTATATCTGAAAACTCTCGAAAATCCCCAAAATGTGAAGATAAAATTGCAAGACTCATCCACAGCGTTGAAGAACAAGTGAAAGATCTGGATGATCTTTCCCATAGCTGACTAAGTGTAATGTCCTCATCTGATTAGGCATTGAGGACCAAAACCACTAACCTATGTGATTCCTGTGGGTTCGAGCGGTTACTGACAGTTAGGGAATCATCTAAAGACTGATGCCATCTATAGAAAATCTAGGGTATCATCATGTTATCACCATTAGGTCAAGAAGGGCCACCGGGGCCAAAGGCCACCATCATGCATGCCATCCAAGCATTATTTAATGATGCATGCACTCATTTAAGTCTCCATGCGCATGCATGCAAGTCCACTGCAAATTAGAAAATAAAGTGACCTAATTAGGTCAAAGATTAGGGTTTTCGCAGTTGAAAGTTATAAAAGGAAGATAAAGTGAAAGGAGACTCACTTTTCATAATTATTATTTTGGAGCTCTTGAATAGCAGCACAGCAGTTGGGGTTGGAGACAGCGTCTTCAGCTAGCGGGGTTTTGACAGTGAAATATCTACCCTAGTCCCATTCAGGGTAAGCCATTCAGGTTCACCATTTGCTCTTCCATTCATTCATAGTTATCCAGTATATTGCAGAGATTGTTGCAGGGGCACATGTGCAGCCGTAAGGGGTTTTCAACCAGAAAGAGCTAATCATTCGCTGGGTCTGCAGATCTCAGTTTTACTTCGCAACCCAGGCACCATTCTCATCATCAGCATCTTACTCCAGTACCCAGTGATTATCAGATCCGATCGTGCTCATCCTAAGCAGTTATCAGCCATTTCGGGATCAGGGGGGGCGTGAGCAGCTGCACCTCTAGAACAATTCGCTAGCCTGCCTAGAGATCTCAGAACTTCCGCATGTGCCAGGCATTCTCTTTGGCACGGGAAGGCTATCAGTCCTGCAAATCAGCAACTCCATCGTACACCTCCTTCACTGAAAACGTCACCCTTAGCTGATCTGGGGTCCGTGCTGCTAGGGTTTCACCGGAAGCAGAAGATATCAGTTCGTCTTCGATTCATCTCTTGATGCATGCATACTCTTTCAGGAGCAGTCCAGCCAGCTTATCAGTGGTAAGTGTTCATTCTACCCCACAAACCCTAACCCTAATTTTTGCTATAAAATAGGGATTTTTGCATGGCAGTTTGCATGCTCGGTTGTATTAGCGTATTTCCATAGAATTAGAAAATATCAGGATTTGGGATATTACAGTGGTATCAGAGCTATCTTCTTGGCCAGTTATGGGCTTAAGAAATGAGACATAGATGAATACAAAAGGAGACCCTTTTGTAACCTATAGGAGAAGAAAGAGTAGATACACAAGGGAATTTGAGGATATCCAACTAGAGGATATCAGCTCAGACATGGAACAAACAGGTATACACTCTGATAAGAGAAAAGGAACGGGAGAAGAGGACGACAGGATGGAGTTTCGCAACTTAGTATCTACATTGCAATACTTAGCCAAAGGGCAAAAAGATGTATTCAATGCAATCAACAGATTATCTGCGAAACCAGAAATAGGTATCAACAATACACCTCCCTCGTTGGTAGATCGAGGATCTACAAGCAACAGTGGAAAGGTTGCATACACTAATATACAGAATACACCGAACATATATAGCAGACCTTCCAACAGGCCTACCATGCCTCACTTCTTGGCAAATATAGTACGTGGTCCAGTCATGCAGGTAGAACCTAGCGACCCTTTTGGGGCTTATTTGCAGGAATATAGAGGCTTAGGGGATGACTTTCATGCTGCCATGTCTTTTTCGGATTTCTGCAACATGAAAAGTAGGAACAGGCCCAAGAATTTCAACAAGGGATTCAATCACAACTATGAGTTGCAGAAGACTTTGGGCAGGTTGACCATCCCAAACTTTGATGGGACTCGCGGAGGTTCAGCGAGGATATGGGTTCAAAAGTTGGATACCTATTTCCAACTCAATCCCATGACAGAGATAGATGCCATTAAATTGGCTACACTCCACCTGGATGGAGAGGCTCACGAGTGGTGGTACCACGGATTGGTGGCATTGGGTCACAACACCATACACTCCTACGCTGAGTTCACTCAGAAGCTCATGGAGAAGTTTGACAGGAAGGATCTAGAGATACATTTCAGGGAGATGGCTCAACTCAAACAGATAGGTAGTGCAGAAGCCTTCATCTCAGAATTCCAGAGGATAGCGGTCATGGTAACAGATGTGTCAAAGAGCAGGTTGACCATGTTATTCACTGAGGCCCTAACAGAGCCACTACGGGGATGGGTGAAAGCCTACAAACCCCTCACTCTGCAGGATGCCATTAGCAAAGCCAGAGATCTACAAGATTCAGTCCCCAAGAATAGGTTCCCGCTCAAAACCAACTTTCTTGTTAGGGACAAGGACAAGAAACCTTTCCAGCAAGATGTTCCCAAGAAAACATGGTTAGACGAGGACACTAGGAAAGACTTGAGGAGGAAGAAACTATGTTTCACTTGTCAGGAACCATGGGTACCAGGACACAGGTGTGCAGGGAAGGCGAAGGCTCACTACATCAAGGTATATTCGGACAGTGATGAGGATGACATTGAGCAGGAAGCCACAGAAGAACTACGGGCAGTTGAGGAAGAATCACACTAGGGTGATACACCAGAGGGAGTCATTGCTACATTATCGGGAGTACCAAGATTCCATACTCTCAAGGTCAAAGGAGTAGTACAGGGTCACAGAGTAGGAGTATTGATTGATGGGGGAGCAACCCACAATTTCATTGACTCCGCTTGGGTAGCCAAGAGAGGTATTCAGACCAAGAAGTTCGAAGGATTCACTGTAGCAGTACCGGGAACTCCAGCACGGAGTGCAACTACTGGATTCCAAAATTGAATGTCACCTTCGGTAACTATCAGATGACAGATGCCTTCTATGTAGTAGATGTATCAGATACTCATGTAGTATTGGGTGTTCAGTGGCTTTATTCCATAGGGAAATACACTACAGACTACAGGGCAATGGAAATGGAATTCCAGGGACCAGACGGCAAACGGGTAGTTTTGAGGGGCATGAACACTTATCCCCCAAAACCGGTCTCGTCACAAAGAATGGAGGCAGTCCTCCGACAGGATGATATAGAATGGGCTGCAGAATGTTTGGTCACCTTTAGGAAACCCCCAGAAACCAGCACATGACACCCAAGTGATATTCAGGCCTTGCTACAGAAGCATAAAAAGGTTTTTCGAAACCTTCCATCTGGTAGACTGCCAAACCAAGGCTTTGAACACATTATTGAGCTA
This sequence comes from Pseudotsuga menziesii, assembly GCA_001517045.1. Lineage (NCBI taxonomy): Eukaryota > Viridiplantae > Streptophyta > Pinopsida > Pinales > Pinaceae > Pseudotsuga > Pseudotsuga menziesii. The sequence continues at coordinate 534,280 of LPNX010420637.1, read as the reverse complement.
GAGGAGGGGACACAAGCAGTCATCACCACTCCTTACCAGCATCCCAAAAGATACAAGGATGAGATTGAGAAAACAATTAAAGAATTATTGGAGCTTGGATATATTCGGCCCAGTTCTAGCCCCTTCGCGTCCTCAGTAGTATTGGTCAAGAAGAAGGATGGTACACTGCGAATGTGCATAGACTATCGAGCACTCAACAAAAAGACCATTAAGAACAGGTATCCCATCCCTAGAATTGATGAGCTCATGGATGAACTTCGGGGAGCCAAATACTTCTCCAACATTAATCTTCACTCGGGGTACCATCAGATCAGAGTAACGGACCAAGACATCTCCAAAACAGCTTTTCGCTGTCACAATGGTCCCTATGAGTTTTTGTTCATGCCCTTTGGACTTACAAATGCTCCAGCCACTTTCCAGTCATGCATGAACCATACCTTCAGAGTTCAGCTACGTAAGTTTTTGCTAGTATTCTTTGATGACATCCTGATTTACAGCAAAACATGGGAAGAGCATCTAAAACACCTGGACGAAGTACTGAGCATTCTAGAAGAACACTCGTTTTACGCGAAGATGTCCAAGTGTGAATTTTGCATGAAGGAAATGTTGTACTTAGGGCACATAATCAATGAGGAAGGAGTACAGGTTGACATGGAGAAATTCCGAGCTATCAGAGATTGGCCCGCGCCAAAAACAATCACAGAATTGAGAGGTTTCTTAGGACTGTGCACCTATTACCGACGGTACATTAAGGGATTCTCCCAATTTGCAGCACCCCTCACAGACCTCACAAAGAAGGGAGCATTCACCTAGACAGACTTAGCGCAAAAAACTTTCGAGGAGATGAAAGTTATTGTGAGTTTCTGTCCAGTTTTAGCATTACCAGACTTCTCACAACCCTTTGTAGTAGAATGTGATGCCTCAGGGGAAGGGTTAGGAGCAGTATTGATGCAAAACCATCACCCTATTGCATTTGAGAGCCGTAAATTGAGGAACTACGAGCGCCACTACTCCATATATGACAAAGAGATGCTAGCCATCTTACATGCTCTCACAAAATTCAAACAGTACCTAGTGGGCAGTAAGTTCAAAATCAAAACAGATCATAACAGCCTCAAATATTTCCTGGAGCAGAAGGAACTGAATGAGCGCCAGCAGAAATGGGTAGCAAAGTACAAGCCTATGATTTCAAGATCATGTAAAAGGTAAGAATAATGTAGTAGCTAATGCATTATCGAGGCATCCCGCCTCACTATCTCTCAGGAGTATATCCACAGATTGGAGGGCACTTCTCTTAGTAGAATACTCCAAAAATAAATTTGCTTGCGAATTATTGGATGGACAAATTTAGGATGACAGGTACAGGATTGTTGATGACATCATCTATTACAAGAACAAGATATACCTCATCCCAGAATCCACGTTGAGGAAAAAGATCATTCAGGCAGCACATGACTCCATTATCAAGACATCAGGGTTTCTTGAAGACCTACAGACAGATCCGAGAGAGGTTCTCATGGAAGGGCCTCAAGGGGGAAGTTATGCAGCACGTACAGGAATGTAGCATCTGTCAACAGAACAAGATTGAGAACATCCATCCAGCAGGGTTGCTTCAGCCACTACCAATTCCAGAACAGAAGTGGGAAAGCGTCTCTATGGACTTCATTACAGGATTGCCCAAGGTCCAAGGGCGAGATTGTTTATATGTAGTAGCTGACAGACTGAACAAGTTTGCACATTTCTTTTCTATATCATCACATTACTCTGCAGCTCAAGTAGCTGAGTTATTCTTCAGGGAGGTCTTCAAGTTACATGGGTTACCTAAGACCATTGTCAGTGATCGGGATAGCAGATTCACAGGTGCCTTCTGGCAAGAACTATTCAGATTAGTGGGGACCGAACTGGCTACCAACACCAGTTATCATCCCCAGAGCGATGGACAAACTAAAATAATCATCAAGTGGATTGAAGGATATCTGAGGAACTACGTAACAGGGCAGCAACGAACCTAGATCAAATGGCTACACTTATGGGAGTATTGCTACAATACTACATATCACATGTCTATTAGAATGACTCGTTTTAAGGCATTATATGGCTACGAGGCCTTGGACTATGCAGATTTGACATTTGGAGACAGCAGGGCGCCTAAGGCAAAGGATTGGATATAGGACAGTCAAGATATTCTTAAAATCTTGAAGGAAAACTTACAGACAGCCAAGAATCAACAGAAGTTATATGCAGACAAACACGGGAATGAGCGTAGCTTTGAGGTAGGGGATTTGGTATACTTAAGGCTCCAACCTTACAGACAGTCTTCGCTTAAGAAGAAATGAGCAGAAAAGTTAAAACCTCGCTTCTATGGACCCTAAAGAATAATCAGGAAGGTGGGAGAGGTAGCATATGAACTAGAACTACCACAGGAAAATAAAATTCACAATGTGTTCCATGTGTCCAACTTGAAAAAGACCCTTGGGCAACACATTGCTCCATCAACAGAATTACCTCCTTTAGATGATGAAGGACTGCTGATACTAATTCCTGAACGGATCATACAGACTAGAAAAAGGAAACTCAGGAACAGGGCAATTAGGGAATACTTGGTTCAATGGAAGGAACTCCCACCAGAGGATGCCACATGGGAAGGTGAACAGGTATTACAGCATCCCAGTTTGCAGTTGCTTGAGGACAAGCAATCTCAAGCAAGGAGGACTGTAATGTCCTCATCTGATTAGGCATTGAGGACCAAAACCGCTAACCTATGTGATTCCTGTGGGTTCGAGCGGTCACTGACAATTAGGGAATCATCTAGAGACTGATGCCATCTATAGAAAATCTAGGGTATCATCATGTTATCACCATTAGGTCAAGAAAGCCCACTGGGGCCAAAGGCCACCATCATGCATTCCATCCAAGCATTATCTAATGATGCATGCACTCATTTAAGTCTCCATGCGCATGCATGCAAGTCAACTGCAAATTAGAAAATAAAGTGACCTAATTAGGTCAAAGATTAGGGTTTTCGCCGTTGAAAGTTATAAAGGAAGATAAAGTGAAAGGAGACTCACTTTTGATGATTATTATTTTGGAGCTCTTGAATAGCAGCACAACAGTTGGGGTTGGAGACGGCGTCTTCAGCTAGCGGGGTTTAGACAGTGAAATATCTGCCCTAGTCTCATTCAGGGTAAGTCATAGAAGTTCACCATTTGCTCTTCCATTCATTCATAGTTATCCAGTATACTGCAGAGATTGTTGCAGGGGCACTTGTGCAGCCGTAAGGGGTTTTCAGCCAGAAAGCTGTAATCATTCGCTGGGTCTTTAGATCTCAGTTTTACTTCGTAACCCAGGCACCATTCTCATCATCGGCATCTTACTCCAGTACCCGGTGATTATCAGATCCGATCGTGCTCATCTTGAGCAGTTATTAGCCATTTCGAGATCAGGGGGGGCATGAACAGCTGCACCTCTAGAACAATTCGCTAGCCTGCCTAGAGATCTCAGAACTTTCGCATGTGCCAGGCATTCTCTCCGGCACGGGAAGGCTATCATTCCTGCAAATCAGCAGCTTCATCGTACACCTCCTTCACTGAAAACATCACCCTTAGATGATCTGGGGTCCATGCTACTGGGGTTTCACCGGAAACAGAAGATATCAGTTCATCTCCGATTCATCTCTTGATGCATGCATACTCTCTCAAGAGCAGTCCAGCCAGCTTATCAATGGTAAGTGTTCATTCTATCCCGCAATCCCTAACCCTAATTTTTGCTATAAAATAGGGATTTTTGCATGGCAGTTTGCATGCTCAGTTGTATCAGCGTATTTCCATAGAATTAGAAAATATCCGGATTTGGGATATTACACTAAGGTGGGTAGTTTCACCACCGAAATCAAAGATCTTCGTCCTAGGGTTCATCCCAAGAGAAGCTACAAGCTCAAGAGCTCTCAAATCCAAATTGTAAATGATAAGAATGAATAAGAATGAACCCTATTCCCTCTTTTATAACTCTAGGATAAGAATGAATAAGAGTGAACCCTATTCCCTCTTTTATAACTCTTAGTTTACTCTTGTGACCTTTCAACTTCATTCTAGACTTTCTCTCATTAAAATATTAAAATTGACTTTTCGAGAGAAAATAACTAAAGTGACTTTTGATAAAGTCACATTATTAATTAATTATTAGATGTCACTTTATAAAGTGCTTTTTAGATATAGCTGACGTTAAATAATTAATTAACCTCCTTTTAATTTCTCTTCAACCTTATAGAGTGACTCCAAGTCAATTAATCCCCTAATTTAATTTTTCCGCTCGAACCTACGGTAACTGGATGGGTTAGAGGAATGGCCCCAGGTTCGATCACGCGGACGGGGACGAGGACATCACAAATGGAAAGAACGCATGTGAATCTCAATAACATTTTGAGCGCAGTGATCTGCCTGATGAAGCTTTAATCTGTAGTTAATTTGTGAATTAAAGGTGTTTAAGTGCCAAACTATAGTTGCGTGGCCTTTTAGTTGATGTTTCTATTTGCAATGTTAAATCGCTGACTTCAAAGGCCAGTAAGCACCGCCCGCCAGAGATTTGCCTAAGGAATAGTAGTTGAGGGAAGAAACTATATAAGGAGAAGGTTCATTTGCATATGGTAGAAGATCAAGAGGAGAAAATCCCCTAAGGCCAAAGCCTTTGTAATTGCAAGTGAAGGAAGGGTGGGCTTGACAAATTGCAGCTCCCATCTTCTTCTTTCTCACGGATCTCATGTGTACCTAAGACTGCCATTTATGTATTGCTGCCATATCTCTGTGTAAAGGGCTGTTTTTGCTTATCATAGTGGATTGTTCTTTGTGAGAAGAGGAGGCTGAAGTGAGGCCCCTAAACCCTCTTCACTCCTTTGATATCAGATTTAAATTACAATATATAAGGAGTTTTTTATTCAATAGAAGGCTGTTTCTACTACTCTAAATCTCCTCTTTGGTACCTTATGTGGCTGCAATAAGTTAACAGATGTGTCATTGTCTCTCTTGAACATTTTACATGGCAGTAACATATGCCATTAATATCAAATCTGTTTATAATTGATAGTACTTGCTGTTTGGTGCCTTTATCACGTCTTCTTGATCCACTTTCAGGCTCCATGTGTTACCTAGACTCTATAGCACAAGGACAAAACACAAGGTCTTGCTTGGCTTCTCCCATATTATCTTAAAAGACCAAAACCAATTCCATTCTACAGATCTGGACCCTGATTAATATACAGTGTTATCAGAACCGGACCGGAACCGGCAAAACCGGCCGGTCTGACCGGTTTACAGGGTTGGCCGGTCCGGTCAGCAAATTTTTTTGAAAAAACCGGTTTTTTTTCCAGACCGGGTATGGAACCGGCCTGAACCGGCCAGAACCGGCCAGAACCGGCCTGAACCGGCCAGAACCGGCCTGAACCGGCCTGAACCGGCCGGTCTGGACTGGGGATTCAGGAAACTCAAATTTTTTTAAAAAAACCAGAAAATAAAACTTTGCTGATGTACTTTGGAGCCTCTGATGTACTTTGGTCAGTTTACTGTGGCAGCAACAGTCAAGAAAGTTGAAGTCTGATTTTATTTAGCAGCATCAAATTGAAGTTTGTAAAAGTTATTTTATCTCTGGGATTCGAGTTAAGGAATGCAACTAAGATAACCACAATAATAGGTTAAGCTTGCACAGTAAACAAGCCTAGCAAGTCCTGATTTTTGGAAGACAGACACTCAAGTTCATGAGCAGATTTTGTTTTGATGACTTGAGCAGAA
>LPNX010420637.1:438100-528271 GCA_001517045.1 Pseudotsuga menziesii | reverse complement strand
TTTTTACCCGGTTTTTTTCCCGGTTCCGGTCCGGTTTCCGGTCCGGTTCACATTTTGGGCTTCGCCGGTTCGATGACCGGTCCGGTTCTGATAACATTGTTAATATATCAGTACAGACTTGTTGCCTTCTTAGGGATTACCCCCTAGAACTGGAGGAGAGCTGGCATTAAGTGACGACAACAACAGAGGTGACAGTGGATGGTGTCCTCAAGTTGTCCTAGGACATAGGGTTTGTAATTGTCTTTGAAGTGCATATTTTAGTTGTAACACCATGCACCTTTTTGGCACTAGTGTGAACCCAAAATGTGCCATTATTCAGCCAAAATACAGATTGTTCTGTTTGGACTGAAAGGTGTCGAAAACATCCCAAAAAGTTTCAGGGTGCATTTTCAAATCATAAAAATGTCCCCATAATGTTTTAGTGCATTTCCACACCAAAAACGGAGCCTGGGGGGCATTTCCTGCAACTTAGGATAAAATGCATTCATTCATCAAAGTTGTATTCATCTAAAAATAAGATAACACCACTGAGAATGCATTTTTTTTATATGTACAAGGGGCAAAGAAAATACCAACAGCCTTTAACTGTGTCTGATGAAGTCTCCATCCTTGTTCATCCTCTTCCTCAAAGGATCGTGGAGGTTGAGTGAGTTGTGCTGCAACAGAAATTGAGTATACTTTAGTAAAAACATATATTGTAAGAATATGGTGACACAAGTAATGACTGCCCATGTCATAACTTTTCATCATTTGAAGATATAAAATAAATCAAATCAAAGCATAGAAGAGGAAAAAGGAAAAGAAGAAAACCAACTAATGAAATGAAACATTGTATGATATTTAAAATTAAGATAAAAAAGGAAATCAAATCATTGATGTTTACAAACATAAAATTTCTAAATCAAATTCTGCTTACTACTAGCAAGGCTTCTTACAGTATTTTTCTCTTCATCATTTAAATCAACTACGTTGACTGTTATGGTTCAAACCTATCCAGTAAAAACTAATTTATTTATAACTTCTGAATCTGCGGTAGAAGTACGTGAACCAACCTTAGAAATAATATTATCAAGAAGCAAACTAGTTAGATATTTCTGCAAGCTTCTTACAAACATTCTGTATCCATGCTTAATGTGTGAAAACCAAGAAAAAACAGCAAAGTGAAAGACTTACAATCCGTGGATACAGCGGGTGCCTCCCTTGAGCATGGAACTTCTGGTCATAACTAAAAGCATGATGTTAGACAAAGAATGGGCAACTATATTTAATATCAATTGAAAATGGCAAGATTAAAGAGACAAAAAAACATGCACATCACAAGCAGTCATGATTCAACCTATTATAATCAAGATTCATAAACTCATAATGCTTCATAAAAGCCAAAAGGTTAAAATATTTTCAACTCTCAAAAGCAGCAGCTAATACCTCACAAAAAGGCCTCTACTTAATAATTTATCATTTAAAGTCTCATTTACTTTCCCTTCCACGTCTAATTTTGGGCTTAAACAGCACTGCAAGTTTTACATAGATAGTCGTTGAAGGTGTACTCACCCCCATTGTCTATCCTCAACACCCTAATCTTCTTTCTTGTTTGGTTCTCCATGAGAGTCTTGAACTCTCGGAACCTCTCAAAGACCTCTGACTTGGCCTTCAAGAAATAGATCCAGGTTTTCCTGGAATAATCATCAATGAAGGTCACGCAGTAACTGTAACCACTGAAAGAATGGACACTCATAGGTCCGCATACATCCGAATGCACCAAGTCCAAGGGCTCCTTAGACTTGTGCTCACTCTGTGGAAAAGGATTTCTGATGTTCTTCCCCAAAGCACAACTCTTGCAGTGGTTATGCTTCTCCTCATGTACCTGAGAAACTCCAATGACAATCTGTCTCAAGTGCCTCAGTGCTCCATGGTGTAAGTGTGCCATACTCCTATGCCACAACTCACCCTGATTGCTGCTGCTGCTAACTAGAGCCTTTGCAGGCTCAAAGTGTAGTCTATACACTTTCTCGCTCTTGATGCCAATCACCCGATCGTAGCTCCTATCTGACCCCTTAGGCCTGATGTATACTCTATGGTCTCGGAACTTCACCTGATATCCCTTGTCCTCCAAAGTGGAGACTGATATGAGGTTCTTGGTCAATCCTGGAGCATATAACACATCAAATGAAACAGTGTCAACAACCTGCGCCTGATACAGCGCATCATCACCAAGCTCAACGTGGATCCATGTTCCACCCTCCTGCAAGTCTCTGAAGAATCTCTTATGTCCAGTCATGTTCAGAGCTAAGGCTCTGTGTTTACAGCTAATTGTGGGTACAGCAGTTGTGTTGAGTTGTTGGAAAAAGGTTCTTGCTGGTTTTTTTAACAACTTGTATATTGGAAGACCTTGTCTGGATGTGACTTGCAGGTGGTGGGGAAGAGTGAAGATATTGTTCTTTTAGTGGTCTATTTTTTTCTTTGATAACAGAGATGGTTGCATGCATCAAATATGAGGATCGTTGGATGGTATGTCCAACTACTTGCAGTGGAAAGTCGAGATGAGTGTTGTTCTCAAGGAAAACAGACTATGGACCATAGTGAGCACCGTGGTAACTCCTCCTGCTGATACTGATCCTATTGTTTTGTATATTCATGTGGTAAAAGAGGCCAAAGCCCAAAGATTGATTCTGGATGGTATAAGGGACCACCTTATTCCACATGTAGCTGAGAAGAAGACTACTTATAATATGTGGGCTACATTGAAAGGCTTGTATGAGGCTAAGAATGAGAACCGGATAATGGCACTCAAGGAAAAATTGCAGGGAACCAAGATGGCCATGGGTGAGAGTGTAGCTTCTTTTCTTCCCTGGGTGGCCCAAATAAAAGATGACCTAGCTGCAATTGGAAAATTCATTTCTGATTCTGAGTTAGTGAGGATAGCCTTGGAAGGCTTCACTAAGGAATGGGAAGTCTTTGTAAAGTGTGTGGTTGCTCGAAAAAACCTTCCAGATTGGAGCAGATTATGGGATGATTTCACTCAAGAGGAGATCCAGGAAGGATCTCAAGGTAGTGGACAGAAAGAGGGTGCTAATAAAGAGAATGTTGCTCTTTCTGCTAAGAGCAAGAAGAAGACCAAGAAGAACTTGAGCAAGGTTCAATGTTTTGCTTGCAGCCGGTATGGACACTTTGCTTCTCAATGTCTTGAGAAGAAGAAGAAGGAGGAGGAGGAAGATACAATTGTTGCAGCTACAGCAGAAGAAGAGGACTTTGCGAGAAGATTCGAAAAGGAGTTCTTGTTGTTCTCCCTTATTTCTAGTGCCGGCAGCAATGGAGTAGTTCAGAACGGTACTTGGTATGTTGACAGTGGAGCCTCACGTCATATGACTGGAATATGGCATATATTCCGTATCATTTCTGAGACTGATCCTGACCGGTTCGTTCGATCAAAAGGGGGGCATGCACGTGAAGTGCGAGGAGTTGGAAAAGTCAGATTCCAACTTAGTCATGGAGGATACATTGATCAGGATGGGGTCCTCTTTGTTCCAGGAATGAGGGTAAACTTGCTCTCGGTCTCAACTTTGGAAGATGCAGGGTATTCGACATTGTTCTGGAGGGGACATGTGTACATTTTTCCAGATAGAGATGATCTGGGACATGTTTATATATACTCGGAGAGAGCGGGACTGATTGATCCACAGTTGATTGGTGATCGGTTTGATGAGTTGTACAAGTTCAGTGCACAGCCCACGGTTGATGAATCGGACGAGGAGCAGGAGGCTGCAGTGGCACCAAGGGTACAGTCTCGAGTTCCGATAGAAGAGAGGGAGTCTCTTCTGAGTACTAGCAGGAAGCTCAGCCAGCATGAGCGAACCAATGCTCAAGAGTGGGGAATTGAAACTCCTAGGAGCTCAGGGTTGAGGGTGGTTGCCAGAAGGTTATCTTCAGATTCGAGTTCAGTGCAAGTTGTAGCATTGGTTCCAGGTTCAAAGGGAGCTCCTACAGCAAACAGTGTGATGGATTTGAGGACGGGACCTGTTGATGATGGCAGTGAGTACCTCCCTCACTAAGAGGGAGTGTTAGAGATTTAGCTCTGGAGGCACTCCGCATGTTTTTGTCTTGTATGTGGAAGTGACCATGCAATAGCTAGGCTACTTTACTTTGTAATGTTGTTTAATAAAGTTTAAAGTGACTCTTACGTAAATGGGACTTTTTATAAAGTATTCCCTTGTTTTAATTTTATAAAGTGACTTTATGAGATAAAGTGCACTTGTTTCATAAAGTAAATGTGACTTTATTAAAATTAAATGTAACTGCTTTTGGGGGGGAGTTTCTCAACCCTTGATCTTGAAAAGGCAAGATTTAATCTTGGCCTTTGGATTTAGGGAATGGGGAAGGTGAAAAGTCACTCTCAAGTTATAAGAGAGAGCCTAGCGTAGTGTGCAAGAAAAGTTTGAAGGAACAATTCCAAGAGTGAGCATTTGAATAAGTTATTTGCAGAGAGAGAGGGAGCTGCTTTTATTCTCAAGTGGGAACAAATCCCAAGGAGAAAATTTGTTTTCTCAAGAGTGCATGAATCCTAAGGAGCTGGGCACATTTCCCAATGCATTTAGTTTCTGCTGAGTTGTATTGTTCCGTACAGTCCGTACGGTACAGCAGTGACACAAATTTTGAGAAACAAAAATTATGGGCACGAAAATCCGCACTGTCTGTACAGTCTGCAAGGCACGGAAATCGAGGTGGGCACAGAAATCAAGGTGGGAACAGAAATCGAGAAACCTAGTACAGTCATTAATGCTAAAATAATATTGCTGTAAATTATTTTTTTTCCTGATAAATGCTACAATAAAATTTCTCTTGGACTAGTTTTCCCCAGGGTGGGGTTTTTCCAGGGTCACATTGACCACATTTCTGTTGTTTTATGAGTTTATCAGTCTGTTGTTTTTATGTGATTTTTTCACTGCTACAAACTTAGTTTCAGGGTTTCAGCTTGTTGGGTTATTAATTTAAATGCATGAGAGGTGTTTTTATTAATGACAAGTTTTAAGTCTGAAATCTGGGTAAACTAAGTGTTTGACAAAAGTCTGAAATTTTTGTCAATATTTCTACAGAAATTAATCTTTACCTTAAACACAAAAGATTCACATTGCTTAACACAAACATTTAAAGTGAAGTTATTTTCAGATTTTACTTCGATTTAACCCCTTTGAGCTTAACATTTAACATTTAAGTTGGGTTAGATTATAAATTGTTTTATGAGTTGGTCATTGTGCAATTTACATCGGTTTTCAGCACTCCAGTTTTATATGTTATTTCATCTCTGATTTATTCCTACAATGTTTTATATCATGAACATCCTTAACACACTTAATCAATTGCTTGCTCTAGATCTAGTATTATCTATTAACTCAAAACTAATCATAGCACAATTTCTTATGTTGATGATTTGTACAGGTAACTAATGTTCATCTTAATAATTTGCCCTTCAAAACACATGGTTACTTGCTATTTTCAACTTCTCTACACATAATTTGTAATGTTTCGTTTTTATAAAAAGGGAATAACTGAGGACTAATAGCACTAGGAGCAGAAAGGTACATCAATTCAGTATTATTAAGTAATCAGTGTAATAAGAAGGCCATAAGAGTTCATATAATAAAGCATTCAGAGCATGCAGGCTTTATTTTAGTGTTAAAGTCAACATGAAATTAGAATTGCATGCATGCAAAAGCGAAGCGTAAACCCTAAAAGTGACATGCAAACCCTAAAAGTACATGCTATTCTAATTAAGAAGGGTTATTGGACCAAAGAGAATATCTATTGTTATAGTTGATTGATTTTGGAGTTTCGAGAAGCAACACAGCGTGCAGCCGCGGCAGTTGGGGTTGGAGACGGTGTCTTCAGCTAGCGAGGGTTCGCCAATGACATATCTGCCCTAGTCTCTTATTGGGATAGATCATCCAAGTTTTGTAGCTGGAAGTAGCAGGGAAAACACAAAAGGATTCGCTGGGACCACAAAACCCAGTCTTTCCTCCGCATGTCAGCTTCCTCTTTCTTAGCAGGCCTATCCTACGGTATGCAGTGATTATCAGCCATCAGTTTGCTCATCTAGAGCAGCTATCAACCAAACAGATCAGTTGGGGGCGTGAACAGTAGAACTGCTAATCAATTTGCTAGGGCACTTAGAGGCAGCCAAACCTCCGCATGTGCCAGGCCATCTCTCCGACATCAGCAGATGGACAAGCTCAGAAAGTTTCAGCCCGAACGGACCTCTCCTCCTACAAAAACGTCACCTTCAGTTTGGAGGGTTTTTACGGTACCACGGGGCGGTAACACCGGAGGAAAAGAGCATTATTAGACCACCCATCCGGATCCTTATGCATGCAGTTGTCTCTGGAGTCATTATCAGCCAGAATATCAGTGGTAAGTGTTAATTTCTCTCTGCAAAACCCTAACCCTAATTCAACTATATTTTAGGGCATTTTTGCATGGCGAGTTTGCATGCACAGTTATTTTGCAAATTTGTATGAGATTGAGTGTGCGAGTCAACACTATCATAGAACATTAGAGAATATCAGTATTTGGGATATTACAGTGGTATCAGAGCATGATCCTTGCCAGCTGTGGGCACATAGCAATTGAATAAAAGTGCATGTTGATGCATGCGTGTACATGCAAATGCATGTCAGTGATGTTGGTGAAGTGCATGTCAGAACAAAGGTTTTTCTTTGCCAACTTGTGAGAACATGAAGACAATGAGAAGGATCTTGACTGGAAATTGGCAGAGGTTAGCAGTACTTCAACACTTGCCTCGATATCAGGAGTATCTAGCCTTGGGTGATGAGGTATGTGCATCATTGTCCTTTCAAGATTATTACACCATCCAGTTCGGGAGCCAACCCAAGGATTTGGATGAGGATCCCCTTAAAGGCATAGTTGGGGGAGGGAAGAAAGATGAGCATGAAGCACAGGTTGTTGGTGAGCTTCATTTGGAGTTAACAGTACATGATGAGGATGTGCATGAGGAGATCGCATTAGAGCCATCATGTGAGTCTAGCGACATAAGCACATTCTCTAGTCAGATTGTGGACAAGTCGTGTGATGAATTAGAGTTGGTACACTCTTCATCACCTACAGCAAGAGTCCAAACAGTTATGACAGGCGAAATACATGAGGCGCAAGGCAATGAGCATAGTAGTCGAGACAGTGAGCAGTCACACATGGAGGTTAGGGAGAGTTTATACATGCATGAGATAGAGCTTCCAGATGATAGTCATCGAAAGAAGATTGAACATGTTAAAGAAAGCATTCTAGCGATGAAAGAGAGGACAAAGATACTCTGAGACACCATAGTACAACAAGATGTTGAGCTTACAGTTCTTCGAGTCGTATGTACTGAGTCAGCGGTCAAGATTTCTAGTATTGAACAACAGTTAGATCCCATGATGGGGCAGCAGGAGAAACATACTATTGCATTTCAAAGCAGTCCTCTTAAGGAGTACATAGACAGGGGTTGCAGTAGCTTGAGTCCAGGATCGAGAAATTGACCAGCAATATATGAGCATTCTAGTTGAAATCAGAAGGGAAGAATGTCAGCTTGGTAGGATTATTCCTTGTGATGGTGCTTACAGACAAGGTACTTTTCAGGGGTTGGATTGTAGAGAGATTAAGAGTTGGTGTCCTATTGAGTGGGCGATTCTTGGGAAGACATCCCTAGCCAAGGGTATAGTCCCATAAGAGACTTCAGATATTTGGGATGAAATATGCACAAGTTTGCATTGGGATCCACGTGGAAGACCTTATAAGGGATGGATACAGTGTTTACTGATGGCGTTACTTGGGAGTCTACATGATGCTCCTTGTGTCGATATTACACAGGGTGGGGGTGGATGCATTTTGACCTCTGCAATTCTCAGATTGATTTGGGACCATGGGATTCCAGTGACTGACAGTTTAGTGATTGCTAGAGGATGCTTTCAGGAGGTCTCTGGTGATGGTACCGTATAGTGCAGTGTTTTGAGCAGAGGGTGCTACAGATCTCGTAGTAGGATAATTTGGGACCCTGGGATCATCCCCAAATTCACTTGGTCCATGTGATTGATTGTGGATTTGCTTTGGCATTGCTTTAGGACAAGCAATCTTTGGCGAGGGAGGACTGTAATGTTCCGTTTTTATAAAAAGGGAATAACTGAGGACTAATAGCACTAGGAGTAGAAAGGTACATCAATTCAGTATTATTAAGTCATCAGTGTAGTAAGAAGGCCATAAGAGTTCATATAATAAAGCTTTCGGAGCATGCAGGCCTTATTTAGGTGTTAAAGTCAACATGAACATTAGAGGAAAATTCAACTCAAAATGGACCTCGTAAAAAATATTAATAAAATAATATTTATTAATTTTGGAGGAAGAAAAAAAAACTACATTTCTGTTTGTATTTTCAACATAACTCCCCGTGTTTTTACTCAAATTTCGATCGAGAGAGCTCTTTGGATGCGGAACATCCAACGAGTACCCACTCGGCATACTTTTGATGGACCCCGCTACCCCAAAAACAAGAAATACCTGAAAAAACGTGATGATGACATCATGATCACGTTTTTTTAAGTATTTCTTGTTTTGGGGGTAGTGAGGTCCATCAAAAGTATGCCGAGNATATTTATTAATTTTGGAGGAAGAAAAAAAAACTACATTTCTGTTTGTATTTTCAACATAACTCCCCGTGTTTTTACTCAAATTTCGATCGAGAGAGCTCTTTGGATGCGGAATTTAATTCCGCATCCAACAAGCTCTCCTGATCAAAATTTGAGGAAAAACACGGGGAGATATGTCAAAAATACAAACAAAAAAAGTAGTTTTTTTTATGATACCTATCCCCAAATTTATATTGAAAAAAGTGTTTAAGACCTATACGGTATTTCAAATTTAAAGCAATTTCATTGGCTAACACATTATGACATGGAATTTGAATTAGAGTTAAAAGGCCCATTTTGAGTTGAAATTTCCTCTAATGATTAGAATTGCATGCATGCAAAAGTGAAGCGTAAACCCTAAAAGTGACATGCAAACCCTAAAAGTACATGCTATTCTATTTAAGAAGGGTTATTGGACCAAAGAGAATATCTATTGTTATTGTTGATTGATTTTGGAGTTTCGAGCAGCAACACAGTGTGCAGCCGCGGTAGTTGGGGTTGGAGACGGTGTCTTCAGCTAGCGAGGGTTCGGCAATGAGATATTTGCCCTAGTCTCTTATTGGGACAGATCATCCAGGTTTATCCATTGCATCCATCGTATACTACAGTATTCGAAATGCCAACACATTCCGAAGGGTTATTAGCAAATCCACGTTTTGCAACTGGAAGTAGCAGGGAAAACATAGAAGGATTCGTTGGGACCACAAAACCCAGTCTTTCCTCTGCATGTCAGCTTCTGCTTTCTTAGCAGGCCTATCCTATGGTATGCAGTGATTATCAGCCATCAGTTTGCTCACCTAGAGCAGCTATCAGCCAAACAGATCAGTTGGGGGCGTGAGCAGCAGAACTGCTAATCAATTCGCTAGGGCACTTAGAGGCAGCCAAACCTCCGCATGTGCCAGGCCATCTCTTTGGCATCAGCAGACAGACAAGCTCAGAAAGTTTCAGCTCGAACGGACCTCTCCTCCTACAAAAACGTCACCTTCAGTTTGGTGGGTTTTTACGATACTACGAGGCGGTAACACCGGAGGAAAAGAGCATTATTAGACCACCCATCCAGATCCTTATGCATGCAGCTGTCTCTGGAGTCATTATCACCCAGAATATCAGTGGTAAGTGTTAATTTCTCTCTGCAAAACCCTAACCCTAATTCAACTATATTTTAGGGCATTTTTGCATGGGGAGTTTGCATGCACAGTTATTTTGCAAATTTGTATGAGATTGAGTGTGCGAGTTAGCACTATCATAGAACGTTAGAGAATATCAGTATTTGGGATATTACATAATTTCATTCATCTAAGTTGCTGGAAATTCTATGTTGTTTGTTTTAGCCACACAATCTCACTTGCAAATATATATTTTGGGTTAATAACAATTCTAAATTGTTGGTTTATTTTAGGAATGAATGAATGACCTTGTTCCATTGACAAGCCGCAAAACCAATAATAGAACAAGAGTTTATGGTTTATTCAGTTGTATTTTAATGAGATTCATTTTCGAAATTGATTTACAATTTTCCTTCAAGCTTTAAATTGGTTCACTTAGAAATTTCAGGATCTTCTTTATGATTTAAAGCTTTATTTTCATTGTTGGTTATTTTAATCTATTAAAAGAAAGATAAAAGATGGTTTTCCGCTCTTCGGATTTCCTACTCTTGCTCTTTCCCGGTACTTATGAACCATAATAGTAAATAGCTGATGTCTTCGGTGTGGGACCAAGTTAAAATCACATGTTATAACAGCAGCAGCATCTACATCATCAATGATTTAATGACGGACACTTCGCTTTTCATTTGACATTAAGATTCATTTAGCATCTATTGATCTAGTTTTTCTTTTTGCAACAAGTTGTTTATCATTCATTTGGCAAATCATTTTTTGCATAAGCTCATTAGTTGCATAATCTTATTGATTCAAGGATGTTTTAACTAAATTATAAGTTAGCATTGTGTTTCTTTTTTATTTCTAGAATATTAGATATCATTTTCAACACTTGTTCAGATTTTAGATCGTCATTAATCTTTTCTAACTCACAACCATAATCAATACAATTTACTTTGCATTTTAAACCAATTTGCCTCATCTCTTGACACTTAGTTGACAATAGGGATTCTCCCCTTAGTGGTTTGTCTAAGCCACTAGAACTGGAAGAAAGTAGTTGTAGGTAACAACTACTCTATTTCCATAGTTGCACTTAGCTAGAACCCTTTGAGTCCTTGCAAATGGGATGCTAGTTTTTTGTGGAAATAAAACTCAAAGCAACAAAAGTGTAACACACATGAGAAGGAAGGGAAACCTTAAGACAATTTGCTCAAAGAAAAAAATGTCAATTAGGCTCAAGAGATAGAGAGCTCCAAAAATCCAACCATCATCAACATCATCAAGTGTAACTTATACCACCAAGCATCCAAGACCATCCAAGAGAGTCACCAACCTTCTTTGTGATAAAAATCATAAGTGAAATCATAAGTGGACACCCATGCAAAATGGTGGGTTGGGGGGGGGGGGCGGGGGGATGGGTTAAAACACATCTCTTAGGAAATTATCCTTCATTTTACTTGGGTTAAAACACATCTCTTAGGAAATTATCCTTCATTTTACTTACTATCTAAAACATGATTTAAAGATTATGTTTTGAGGATTACCAACAAAGCAACAAACGAGGAAGGCCTTTAGGCCAAATTCCTTAAGCATGGCATCCGATCTCTTGACTCACATATTGTTGATTTATTTAACCATGTGGTATGTTCTAGTATCCCTCACTCTTGGACCAGACACATCATTCACCCTATTCACAAATCAAGGAGTAGTTCATATCCAAACAACTACCAGACTATCTTGGTGGGACATACATTCTCCAAGATTGATGCCACAATCCTGCATCAGTGATTGTCGGATGAGCTAAAGAGTCCACATATCAGGGCTAGAGGGCAAGCCGACTTCCGACCAGAGTACCAAACAACCGATCACATCTTCACACTCTAAGCCATCATTGAGGAGGCTCACCATCGCTCTTTGAAAGTTTACAGCTGCTTTGTAGACTTTCGGAAAGCGTTCAACACAAATAGAGGGATGCCTTATTCCAGAGACTTCGCGACAATGGGATATATGAGACCCTCCTAGGGGCCATCATGAGATTGAACGTGTTGATTTTGGGATGCCTCAAGATTACACATGACCTTTCACACTTCATTCATAGTACCATCAAAATAAAACAGGGGTGCCCCCTCTCGCCAACCCTCTTTGGGATCTATATTGTTGAGCTAGAGTCTTTCCTCTATGATCACATCCGGGAGGGAGATGGTCGCCTTCTCCATCAAGTGTTGATCTCCTTGCTTCATTTTGTTGATGGCGTGATCTTGTTGGCCCCTACTGCTGAGGGCCTACAGAGACAGATTGACACCCTAGCTAATTTTTGCGACCTTCGACAGTTGACGATCAACCTAGGCAAAACCAAGGTTATGATCTTCAATGCATCAAAAAGCTTCCTCACGGGCTTGCATTTCTACTTCCAGGGGTAAGAGATTGATATCACCAAGCTTACACCTACCTAAGGGGTCCAGTTCAAAAGACCTCACTTTGGTATGAAGTAGAACCTCCATCCTTGGCTTAGTAAAGGGTATGGTTCCCTAGCCCTCATAGAGAGACAGTGCTTTCAGGGTCAGTTTCAAGAAATCGCGTCCAAACTCTACCTCATGGAAGTGATTATCAGAACCAAGTACTCTATGGCTTTGAGAATTGGGAACGAGCTTGTTAGAAACAGATTGGGCTCAAATGGAGAGAGTTCAGACCTTGCTTCTCGAGCACATCATGTGATGCAAGCATACAGCTCCGCAGCCCATTATTCAGGTAGAGGTTGGTGTCCAACCATTTCGTTTGGTCTCCTTATTACATATAGTCAGATCTTTCAGATTCTTTGCCACTAGGAGCGATACCCTTACCTTGTGCTTTGCTCCTCAAAGGCCCTTGCCTCGTATCGCCCCATAGCCCATGTACGATGTTGGTTTGCAAAGGCGTCTCGACTTCTTCAGATGTTGACCATCTCCCAATGCGACCCAGAGCAACTTCCCACCTTTAGGTACTCCTTAGATGTGTCGGACTATCTCATGCTGACTAAACAAATACCGAATCGAGACATCAAAGAGGGCAAATACAGATTGTACATTCAAGTCACTTAGACCTCACCTCCGATGAGCTTGGGCTTGCAGATGTCTTTCTACTAGAAGCACTTCTGAGAGTTGCATTATCGTATCATTGTCCGCCCCCCATACACGTACAAACAATGGACATTTTTGCTCAAGATCCCTCTAGGACAACTTTGAGTCAATTCTCATCGACTCCGGGTAGAGAGGGATCACCATATCCCCTAATTTGATAAGATATGTCGAGTGTGCCACCTACAGGAGCCGAAGACAGAGATGCGCCTCATTTTTAGGTGCCCCCTATACTACGAGATCAGAGGACGTGACTACTACTGATATAGGGACTCAAGGATCTCCCTCTATACTTTCTTTCGGTATTAGGATCAAAGATACCTAGTCCTCTTCATCAGGGAGATATTTAGTTACATATCTCACCTCTTACACACATTGCCCCTCCTTGGTCTGACCAAGAGGATCACCTCATACTTTCATGTTGACCCATCTGATCGAAACAACAAGCATCAAGCAAAGTTCCAAAGTTCTTCAAATAGTAGAGTGGTGAGACCTCAGGTCTCCCCTCATCCCCCCTTGAGAGATTGACAAATATAGTTGAGACTGGTTCAAAGGTGTCGAACCATACATCCAAGCACACATCCTCAAAGTGGCAAAGGGATCAGCTCTAGACAGATTCAAAACAAGGCACCCCCTTCCGTCAGAGTGCCTCCCAGTCCCAACCGAACAGCCAAAGATCTATTCAGAGCCTCTTCCGTTCGACCTTGGTTGGTAGAACGCTTCCTCGCTTCTACATCCGCCCTATGGTCGTACAAATGGATCCCACTATGGTACCTAAGGACTCCAAGGGCGAACCAGTGCCTCGGTCACCCCCATCGCCCTCGATCATCAAACCCATGAAACCTTGACATCACGGGCCCCATCTCCATCTCCAGATCTCTCTCTCTCTCCTTCTTAACTAGTATCGAGTTGTCCAGTCTAGTCGGGGACACTCCCACTTTGTACTACCGCACCTATGATACTGTTATATACACTTTTTTGGTGTTGGCTAGGCCAAGTGATTAGTTTAGTCAGATACATATCTAGGCAGTACTTTTACTTCATGTATCTTTCTTTATCTTGCTTTCAGCATTCTCCAAGAGCTGCTTTCGCGCTCCCACATTGTACTCTTACTAGATGTATCCTCTAGTCCCATTGACCTACTTTGTGGTCATTCAGTGGACATTACAATTATCTTATCTCATCTTATCCTATTTCTTTTCCAATGTTATTTGGAAATTCAGATTTCAGATTTCAAATTTTTCACAACATTTAATTGTCTTTGTTTTGACTTCAGTCTTGAGTATATTTCTTGTTCATTGGAAAAAATCTGTAATAATTTACAGTCAAGTTATTCAACTGAAACCTGAGTTTTCCAGCTGTTTCAACTAGTAGATTTTATTAATGGCAGCAGATTACTCAAGGATTCAATGTGTCTGTATGCAGTTATCCAGCTAGATAGTTCCACGAATTACTGTCTTATGGCATTTTCTTCTAAAGACAGTCCATGTAATTTGGTGGAAGATGAATGAAAGAAGAAACAGCAGACTACTGGATTTTAATAGAACATTTTGGTTTCAAATATTTATCATTTTTTGTTGATAGGAAAGCAGACAAAAAACATGATTTTTTGTATTTGGACATAACATTTGAATCTTTGATGGAATTCACTGTTGGACAGTGAGGCTGGTTTAACCAAAGCCTTTGCTATTTAGAAACTGGTTTTTTCTTAGCCTAGACCTATCATGTTACAGTTCTGGTGGTTCTTCAATAGGATGGTTAAGGAGAGCAAAGATTATAGGTTACTTTAGACTGCACAATTATCTGAATCCATTCAAGCAGGGACCTACATCTTAATACACCCTAAAAATTCAAGATAGTTGAACAAGTCCCTCTACCTTTCCAATCATCAAAACTAGGCATATAGCAATGCAACCATTCCTATTTTCTCTAGCCATAACCATGAAATAGGTTTCAAAGAAATAAACTGCCCTAGAGGAGCAACAAATTATAACAGAAACTTCCAGAATCTCTATAAAGTTTTTCATTTCCACACATTTCGGCCCATAACATAGATTTATTCTGAACTGCCATATCCCTTGTTTCAAACAAAAAAAGTGCACCCAGCTATTGTGTCCCAAAAGGAAGAAATAGCAATAATGAAGCTGTTCAGGGAAAATGGTAGAAAAAGTATTCTGGAAACTGAAGAAACATTCACTATCTACTTGACAGATTCTGTGAACCTATCATATAGATGAGGAATACAAAGTGCCATGTATAACAAGATTGAAAAAATACCATTATAAAATATGGTACTTGAAATTAACAACTTCTACGGAACTTGTTTTCAAAGAAACAATGGGGTTAAACAATTTAGTAATGGTAAAACATAAATAAAATTCCCTAGAATAATATTACCAATCAATTTTCTGAAAGCATATCTACATAACATGATCGGAACAAAAATTGCACCTTTATGTTGCTTGAAGCACATTAATGAGCAACTGCAACCACCATATCATGTTTATTAGAATCTAATAATTCACTGAAGCAACAAAAGAAAAACAGGTAAAATCAGAAGCATAAACAAATCACAAAAAGCTTCATACAAAATTTTAGAATGATATAAGTTGAGGCATGCCGAGAACCACAGTAATTTATACTATTAAGAATCAAACAGGTGAGGTAATAAAACACACCATTGCAAATTTATGGCTTATATGTATCATCAAAAAAATGTATATTTAGATACGCAACTAGTTTTAATCTATTTACACCAATATTTACATTACATCAATAAAACAAATAGTTGAAATCAGCAGAAGGGTGAGAACTAGCCCTTCTAGTAGAGGCTTGGAGAATTACAAGTGGAAAGCACTTAAACCACCTGCAGACAATTTTCCATAACTTACGTAGTAAGGCTATAAACTCCTAAAATCTACAAGTCACTGTTTGTGTGTGCTTTATAATTGAGGCCTTTCCCATTACTAAGTTCATCCAACAAAAAGTCACTTTGTTCTTAAATATGAGGTACTTTTTTTCTTAAATATGAGGTATTTTTCTTCTTAAATATGATATATTTTATCTTTGATTAAAAGGAACTTATAATTAAAAATAGAACCCATAGGTTTAAAAAAATTTATCATGCCTTGTATAGAAATGGAAGAAAGAGCTAACAACATCAAAAGGAACATAACTAACCTAGTAATTCTACTTAACCACAATCGATTGGAGGAAAGCACTTATAAAAGTACTTCAAGGGGATATTCCCTAACCTAAATTCCTGGCAAGGCTAGAAACTTTGTCTACAATCTTTGGCTTCTGGAGAATATTTAACCTAAGCACAAGTGTCATGGCCCATGGGGATAGTGCATCCAACTAGACTCACACTAGGCAATGGAACTGCGAGGCATTTTGTATTGGCAAGGGTTTTAGTTCAAGGCACAACGGAAACACCATTTAAAATTTATATAGCTTGGAGGACAGGGTTTGCGCTTAGCACAGACTCACCAGTAGCCAAATTATTGACAAGGAATTGGAGAAATTTGTGCCCAACACTGGCCTCTCCCAAACCAGATCCACCCACTATTCCCTCAGTCACCCATATCGGCACACCAAGGAATTGATGGCAAGCTGCATGCATAAAGACTAGAAAAAAGACAGCCTTAACCTGAACACACCCAGGACAAGCTACACCAGCTCAATGACAGGTATTAGTCCCTTCTCGATACCATCCAAGAGTCAGAAAAAGGACTGGAGGACAATGTGGAACCTTGCAAAAAAGACGATTCAGAAACAGCAGAGGATCCTATGCCCAAAGTGAGAGCCTATCTCCCTGGCAGAGAATGAGGACTAACCTCAGCTTCTTCTGGTTCCCCTCTCACTGGTTTATTGCTTCGAAATATTTACTATTTTTCTACTCTGTCAATTTATTCCATGGATGCCATGGACCTACCTATGTCCATTGTCAACTATGCTTTGGATACATGCAACGAAGCTTTACTAAGCTCTGAAACTGTTTACGATATTTTATTTTTGGTCATCCACAAACATTATTAGTTTCTGATCATTGAATTGCTTAAACTTTCAAGTTTTGAAGACTCTTATCTGGGAAATCAGCAGGGGTTTACTAGGTCAAACATTCGACCTAATTGTAATTTCCTCTTTGCATATGAATAGATATAGTCACTGAAACAAATAAATTTTGTTTCTATAGGAAAATCCAACATAAATATGATAGAAACTCCATAAATCGATAAATATATAAATGAATAATTGAAAAGTGATGATATTACAGTGAGAATGATGCTTGTATAAATAACCATGCTAGGTGCCCCTTTCATCAAGGTGTCTCTTCATTAGTTATTTAATTATTAATGTTTATTTATTATATATTTTGTTCATTACATTGCCTCTCCCTTAGAATTGCTTTGTCCTTAAAGCAAAACTATGGAAGACTTTATCCCTTGTTCTTGCTTGTAACACTTTCTCGTGACATTGTGTGTTGGTAGTTGTGATACTTGAAAAAATGAGACGATACGTTCTTTTAAACATTGTGTGGAAATGTTGCGTCATTTGTGAAGTGGTCCATCCAAGATTTACCTTTAATGGAATTGTTTGTTGATCGATAGTCTGGAGTTTTCGATTTGGTCTTTGCTCTTTGTAGGAATAATACTGTAATTTTCATATTGTCGTTGATCATAATGACTCTACTCATTTGGATCGCGATACAATACTCGAGTCGCTTGTGAAGTACAGGAACTTCGTGAAGTGTTTACAGGAACTTCAACTTTTGGTGCTTCTAACAATTTTTGTGATTGTTTTTCGGAATCATTTTCTGTTGATGCCTGTAGCGATGTGACAATATGAACCTTTGATGACCTCTCTATTGCGCCAGTCATCGTTTCCTTGTCGACAATTGATCCCTTGTAATCTAGCTTTTCTTGTAAAGATTTATTCTTTTGCTTTAGCTTCCTAACTTTTTTTCCAAAGGAAAAAAAGCTGAAAACTTTTTATTAAATACCAGAATGGTCTATACAATGGTTTGTATGCTTTCGCATGTTGCTGTATTACATCCAGAAAACTGAAACAATCACTATTCCATAGGGAACATCCTGTGTAAAAGCATCTCTATGCCGAGATATTTGTGTCAAAAAGAAACCAGTAAGTGTATACTGTGACTGCGGTCATAACAGTCCGAGGAAGAAATCAGTCATGTTCTCTAAAAACGAATCTAGGACTGAAGCCCCTAATGAATCTCTATGCATGTATTTGTCCAAAAAGACTAAATAGAAAAAACCATATGTTCAGTAAGCAAGGCTTGCAGGACGGGCTTCTGCAAAAAGTCTATGGTAGAATTCATAGACTTCCCCATCCTTGTGTTCAAAAAAATTCCAAGTATCGAATTCCATCTCCACCCCAAGTTTCGAAAGACGATCTGCTACTGCATTCCGTTCCTTGTAGACATGACGGCATGAGATGTGGTCAAATGTTGTCCAAAGTCTGTTTACTTCTTCATAGAGTGTATTGAGTGCAAGGATTCTACATTGTTGCACCTTATTCACCCAATTGATAATGATAAGTGAGTCCCCAAAAATCTGAAGGTTTCTGCATCCCTTTTCTAATGCAAATTGGAGAAGTAGTTTTAGGGTTGATAGTTCTGCATAATTGTTTGTGCCTTCCCCTAGGCCCATTTCGAAATGGAAAGTGTGTTGTTGAAATCTTCTCACCAATTTAATATACAATATCTTATCCACTTTGATTTAAGGTCTCCTCACCAATATAATTTCCTGACTTAAGAACCCGTATATATATTATCAAAGTTGTCACATAGTTAGAGAATATACGAATTGAGATTTTATTCCCCTAATTTGCTTGTTAATCTTTCGCAAAAGGTCGCGTATCTCTTCAAGTATTGGACGATTATTGTATTACGACACACTTGTATCTCGAATAATCAGATATCAGGCAATAATGTTTACATCAACGTAGTATCTCACGATCATGAAATGTTCCGTACAGACTGTGTCCACTGCGCTTCAATTACTTCCGTGCGACCGTGTCTCAATTCCTTATTTATGTTGCCCTGAATTATTCGTGGACAATCCCTGCACAGTGATATGATGCAATTAAATCTCAGATGACAATTTTCGGGCAGCCCCTGTACTGCTGACTCTAGACCCTTGTTTATCGATTCTGGAATTTCAAATTGTAGCATGCTTGGACCTCCAGAATTATTGGCAGCTTAGGTTACTTTTCAGATTGGTTGTTAAGTTATTTCTCCCGTCAGATTCAATTTGCAACAGAGTGATTCCTTTTTTTCAACATAAATTCTGAAATTTTAATTGCCAAAGAGCTACCACGACCTCTGTATTATAATATTTATTTTTCTATGACAGCAAATTAGTTCCCTTCAAAAACTCCAATTATGGTAGTCAAGGCTAGGAACTTCAGCTTGCAGTAGAGTAATCCTCCTTCAATTTAGCTTTTGAACATGGCTAAAGGCCGGTTCGTGGTCAAAGACCTGATTCAGAAAAGCTATGAAATTGGGGTGGCCAAAAGCCAAATTAGACAAGGTCAAACGAAGCTCTGATACCAATGAAACAAATTAAATTTGTTTTTATAGGAAAATCCAATGTAAATATGATAGAAACTCCATAAATGGATAAATATATAAATGAATATTATAAAAACATCATGATATTACTATGAGAATGATGCTTATATAAATAACCATGCTTGCTTGGTGCCCCTTCCTAAAGAGATATAACCTTTTATCAAGGTGTCTCTTTTTTAGTTATTTAATTATTAATATTTATTAATGTTTATTTATTATATATTTTGTTCATTACAATCACTCTTACTCACAAAAAAAATACCAAACAAAGAAAATAGACATCTTATATATCTGTGGGTGCCTATGTATTCCTTTGGCTAGGAAATTGGCAATTCAAAAAGCATCCCACCATAATTTTAATAATTTAGTTAGCAATGAGTAGTTTATTCTGAACTTGGAACATAACATAATATATTAAATTGATTAATGAATTCAATGAAAAGTCGATGCTGCATTTAAGCAGTTAAAAAGGTACTTACTAAAAAATTCTTGTATAAACATGAATGCCAAACTTTCCAGTGATACAATTCCCATGTTTGCACATAATCCTTTGATATGCACTTTGTATTTTCTTTTCGCATTTGACTTCAACATGTCTTACCCGCACTCTTAAGATAATGTATATAGAGTATTTACCTTTCCCATTGACCACCATTTTGTTAGCCATGGATGAACTAGTAACAAATGATTAATCTCAAAGAGAAGATAACCCCCCCGCATCAATAAAGATAGAAATGCGCATATCTTCTTTTTCTATTTGAAAAAGATCAAACACGTGACTCTTCCTTAAGATCGCGAATACCGGAAGGTAAAGGAAGATGTTTCATTGGTTGACATCTTGTTACCTCCCAAACCTGCACTTAAAGTTATAAAGCCCTGAAAACAAGTACGACCCTAGGGTGAACTCAGGAAGGTTGCCCAATGTCACCTCAGCAACACTTTCTTTCCCTTTAGGATGGCTTCCTTCAGCACAAGCTGGGAAACACTAGGAAAGATTTTTGATGTTCTTTGAGGTAAATGGCTGAAAAAGTAGACCAGTGCCAATCTAATTAGGGAGATGGAGTCCAGGTCAAAATTCAAAAGGGTTCAAAATATGAATAAATGAAGGCGTGACTATGTTGTTATTAACATGCTAAAATCAACCATGCGAACTAAATTCCATCTGCAGAAATTAACATGAGGGGCCTTCCAAAGATGCACCTCCTTAGACAATTAAAACAAAGTAATAAGGATGTGTGAATTACTTTATTATGAAAAATATAGACAGCAACAGACTCTCATAAGAACAGAATGACAGCAGCGTAACCTTAAAAACTGATCAATGACAAAGCAACAAAAGACAAGGAGGGTGCATCCTCAGCCTTCGCTCTTCTTTGGGAGTAAAAATAGCCTTCAAACAAAGAACGTTACAAGAGATTTTACAAGTATAACTTCAGCAGCCAAACTCAGCCATGAAGAATGAGAAATAGTGAACCTCACATAGAAAATGCCCTTAAACTTCCTTTTCTTCAGCTAGAACTTCAACTAAGCCCTTGGATTTTAATCACACCTTTTGCATCTTCTTTTACTATTTATAGCCTGTTATCACCAACCTTGTAGTTGCCTATGTATGATGAATCCAGGATGGATGGTAGAAGGGCAAGCAACTAGGGAGGTGGAACCAAGACTACCTAGACTTCCAAATGGATGGTTGTCACGTCAATCAAGGCAGTCTTCGCTTTATGTTATCTAAGTCCAAGACAACAACAGGGGAGACCCAGATCTACTCCCGACAGGAGAGGTCAGACCTAGACACCAAAACAGATCAAATGTGGCTTTGAGGTACGTAAGGTGTAAGGTAAATGGAAACCCTAGCTCTAGGGTTTAGGTACTAGCAACTGATGAAGATGACCATTGTCTTGGGAAACATAACTGTGACAGGGTGAGCAAGGACAGAGTTGGGACTGTCTAGTACCATGCAGATAGACTCAGTGAAAGATATGAAAGTATCAGGTAACCTGAGTTATCAAGGAATGGTCAACTTTTGAGGTAAAGAGGTCAGGAAGGGCTAGCGCTATGCTTGGAGATCAGTGCCTGTTCAGCCTTGGGTAATGGAGTCAGTATCAACACAGTGTTTCAGTGAACCCACCTAGAATATGTCCTGATCTATGGACCCGGAAAAATATTTGGCCCAGAAGATTCAGGTTACAGGGAAACCAGCAGTAGGAGGGCTAGCGCTAGGGTTTGGAAAGGCAAATCTGCAGATCTAGAGTCACCAGGAGACCATCAGCTCAGTGTTGGGGTGGAAATGAGATCAGGATGGCCCGATCTACAAACCCAAATCAAAAGATTTCAGGAAAAATCATATCTGGAAAAGTCAAAATCTGATGAGGGGGGGCTAGGAGGCTGAAAGTCAGTTTTTCATATCTAAGGCAACCTGGAAGGAATTAGCTCAGCGTTGGGGGTGTTCTAGAATGAGGAAGACCTGATCTACACACCCATGTAATTATTTTCTGGAAAACGTCAATTCTAGAAAAAGTCAAATTATCAGTGGGGCGCTGGGTTTGAGCAATCAAAAAGTCAGATCTAGGGAAAACCAGTCAGAATTAGGGCAGCGTTGAGCATGATTCAGTGAGGGGGATGCCCGATCTACAAACCCCAGAAATGGTTTGCTCAAAGACCACGCGGTTCCCCGATTAAATATTTTTTTGGATTTTATTATTTAGGAGTTTTTTCAGAAAATTGAAGAAAAGAAGGTACAATGATTGAGATCTGAAAGAGAAGAGACTTACCTGTTAGATCTTACCTGGAAATGCTTGTAAATGCCTTGTTGATGATGATCCCCGCCATCCCGATCAATTCTGGAAGATATGAGTGAGTAATAAGACCAACGTTGTGCTCCAAGTGACCAATGCGCCCTCCCTCCTGCACAAGCAAACATCGACAATATCAGATTTGCCATATCATGAAAGAAAAGCAAGATCTACAGAAAAGTAACAAGATGCAATCATAGATCACAATGAAACTAATGAAAACCCCCTATCACAGACGAAACCAGTCCAAGCGAGTTGAGGTCCCCCTGCAAAAACGCCCAAGATGAAGTCGTCCTCCTGTAGACAAGACAAAGATCCCGAAAAAAGAGTATAGATCTCACAAAAATATTCTGAATGCTAGGAAGCAAAAGATTTTCCAATCACCACCGAAGAACACCAAATGCAAAGCTGATCCAGAAAATATCCACAAAAAACTTTCTATTAATCAGATCCAAGAGCCAAAAACCCTTTACAAATGAGAAGCTCTCTCCTTTAAATAGAAATGAGAGAACCAAAATCCTAACCACTTTCAAAATGAGTGGCTAAAATTAAAAAATAAAATATTTTAATCAATGGTTGAGATGAGCTCAACACACAATACATAGATCAATATAACCATAAAGTACCAAAGTGGACTAAATCACCCATAAAGAGGTACCCCACTCAACAAGAAATAAATGAAGCACATGGTGGGTCCATGGAGTGTTAACTAACTCCCTATGGGTGCCCCATGGCACAATAAAATAATATAGTATTTAAATTCTTTGAGTTTGTGCCTCCTTGAGGAAATCATGAGCCTCCCAAAAGCTCCAGAAAATAATATAAAAAATGCCCAAACAATAGGTGTGGGCCCAATCAGGTGCTACAACTGCTAGAGAAGGTGCGGAGGACATCATGACTCATCCCATGTCATTTCCTTGCCTCAATAGCCCAAATCGATTTCTTCAATAGCCATTTAATCATTTATTAATCTGCCTCGGGAAACCTGGACCTGCCAAAACAGCCTCCTAGGGTGTCTGCGTTGTCCAACTGAGCCCACCAAGCTTTCTAGGATGGGGGTACTATGGTACAATCAAGTGGCTGCACCACCTATTCCCATACAACGCCCTAAGAGATCCAAATGAAACATCTCCCTGCTCAAACACATCATCCTGTGAAGCAAAACTACATCAGAAAGGTAAAATGAGCCTGATCATCTCTGCAAGTGCCTGGAACTGAAAATAAACTGTCTCATTAGACTCAGAAAGTTCAAATCCATCTAGGGTGTATACTCATACCCTTTCCAGGTCTCTGTCTGATCATCAACAACATCCAATAGACAATATAATCACCTGTAACTGACCAGATACCAATAATATAACTCAGACTATCATCCATCTGCTGCAAGTGCTACAAGGCTAAGGCATGCTCTACAAATCATTTAAGCAACAATCAAAACAAGTAGCAGTCATTTCACTGGCGGTACATCAACCAAATACATATATAGGGCTTTATTTATTATTACTCAGACTAGACTTTCAGGACTAGTTGTAGTCAATTTGCTGGTGAAGGGTTTAAGGATAAAAATTGACAAGGCTAGGACAAAGGATGACTTCCTACTTAACATCATGACACTTTGGATATGGAAGGGGAATACTCAGTATAACCAATGTCGGACAAACAACAACACAGGGAATGGCAGTGCCTCACAAATGGTTGAGTTGTTTAGAGAGTGCTTATTCAACTTAGGCATCATGTCTACATCAAATTTGATCCAGTTTCATTAGGATCATCAATTTTATTTCCATGACTTTTTTGGGCTATATGTCCTTTTAGGGACTTCACCAGTGCTTAAAAGCACAGCTAACTGCAGCTTTCATCTAGGACATTTTCACATTTATAAGGTCAGCAATATTTGGATATAGCATATATTTAACCATTGTTTTTTTTGGACCTTTTTTTATACCCTTCGAGGAGTATTTTAGCATTTCATTGCTCTCACCCTTTTTCACATATGTTAAGAAACACAGTTTTAGCATTTTCATTTTCCATGGGCGCATATAAACATTTCCAATATAAGTAGTACATGAGCTTTCAGTTTTAGCCAACAACATCTCAAGTGACCAAGGGGAGTTCTGCACAGTGCCAAACATTGGGACAACCAACCAGAATGATTTAGGCATACAATCCAACTCACCAAAGGCAAGTTATGTCACCAACTCAGAGCCGGGACACAATATAAACAGGAAGGTTTGTCCAACAAAGGTTCTAGCGGGGAAAAGGTCCTCCATGCCATAAGTCAAGTAATAAGTCGGGTTAGAAACAAAACTGGAAGGTAAGGGATGGGTGGAGACAATGAATGATGAAGCCAACACTATCAAGCCAAAACGATGGCGGGAATAACTATCTCTATTCTGCCTAAGGAGGGTAAAACCAATGAGTATAGATTAGGAACCTCTAAGTCGGAGTAGGGACATCAATACATAATACAAATACATCCAAGTCCATATAATTATGACCGCCAGATCATGACACTACATGTTAATACATGTCACAAAGATGAGTATAAAAGCAATAATAACCATAACACAATATAATAAAAGCTGAGTCATAATCATGCATATAATCCATTTAAAACATCATCTGTCCAATGAGAAAGCACTGATATAAAACTGGGCATCAATAACTGCTCTGTAATGACTAAATGGCTACATCAGTCCTCAAATCTGAGTGTCCTGAGACTCAATCCTGACATGGGAGAGTACAATAGTCCACAAATAAAATAATGATCCGTCGAAACTGCTCATCTCAGCATCTCATATGTAAGAGATCTGGCTGAAAAATGTACTGAAAAATAGAATATGGTAGCCCGGCTACTATATATGTGATAACATCTGGCTCCAGCTGGGACAAGTGCTCTGCTGAAAAGAGCGCTTGAGAACCTCTGAATCTCTGGTCCTCATACCCTGCTTCTCGCATCCTTGATCAATCCATCCAGCTCTGCAACCGCTACCAAAAATGTCAATGACTACCTGCAACATGTCCAAAGCTATACCAAACTCACAAACCGGTCGTCATAACGATATGTGGATAATATAAAAAATACTGAAAATAAAGATGCATGAAACTGAAAAGCAGAAAATAAATCTAATCTATAACCATAACTTTCAATAAAAGTTTGATTTTTATTTTGCAGAAATCAAAACTACATTAAGAGCTTCAAAGGCGAGCTTCAAGAAAAGATGCAAAATTCTAAGCTACACTACTGCCGAGAAAGGCTTATTCAAATCCTACCTACCCTACTCTAACCAATTTAGACAGGTGTTAGGTAAAATCATAAATCCAATGCAACCACTTGCTGAACAAATCTATTGAGCTTTCTTTACAGTTAATGATACAACAAGTCAAAGATGGCTTGTAAGTAATGTAAATGAAAATTGAAGCTATTATAGCTTGTCGTTTGAAAATTAAAGAAAGATATGGATCAAGAGAAATGAAATCATGCCAGGGATGAGATTGAATTTCTAAAAACTCATCCATCAAGATGTTGATAGGGTCATAAAAGGTATGCAAGTTCATTCTTGATGGAGGAAGACAATATGATTCATGACTCGGCCACTCCAAACAGTTCTTTGTTTTCTCCTCTAGCTTATTAGGACTTTCATTTCTATTCACTCCAGGAGAATCAAATGGGCACATGTTGTAATGTAATGAAACTGTGAATGAGATCAAGCCCATTTGTTGTTTAAAAGTGGAGAAAAGATAAAATTGATCTTTATACACCTTCTCCAGCCATCCATAATACAGACTTACAAATTGAAAAAAATTATTGATTACAGATGACTGAGAAGAGACATGAAGTGCATTTTCCCCACTTACGTGATAATGCTTAAACTCCCGATTCAAAATTTTGAAAGTAACAACTTGATTAAACAACAAACCCATACAAGAAGACTTGAAGAGTTGGGACGAGAGGGTGGATTGAAAATTTTCTCCCAGACTTGGAATAATTGATCTCAGAATTTGATGAGAGGAAAGAGCATTTAAATTAATTCCAGGAGTGATTTCCAGATTGGAAACAAGGTCAGTATCCACACATTGAACCAACATATTATGATTAAAGATTGGATGAAGAATTCTATCGATACTATCAGGACAAGGCCCCTCATTGCAATGTTCTTGATCAAGTTCACTTATAATCATATCATCATGTGATTGTTCTTCTTTAAGCTCTAGATAAGGAAAAACATCAATAAGCTCGGTTTCAGTTTCCTTATCACACTTACAGGCATGCTCTTCAATCACAATATGACCACAAGATTGCTCTTCCACAAAAGTTTTATTAATTTCAATCTTTTCTTCTTCTGCAATGATATGATCAAGGTCTGAATCTAGATTTGGATAGGTTGGACACTGACTCAAATTATCATCAATTAGGTAATGACTATGGAGTTGCTCTTTTAAAGGCTCTTTAATGACCTCATCAAGGGAAGGCTCAATTAAAGATGTTTCTTGATGGTGCATGTTAGGTTCCCTTCAACGGATCATATCCAAGATTTGCTCTGTGACTGCTTCAGGTAATACTAACAGAGTATCTCGTATGATTTGATCGATATCCCTCTTAGTTTCAACATGAGGTTTTGAAACATTATTCTCGAAGAACTCTGTAACATTTTTATGGATTGCAGGCACGCTCATAATTTGGAACATATCAGGAGAGGAATGGTCCAATTGAGAAAGCACATTGTCAATATATTGATTATCAACGGTACAATCATTGCTAGACTGACACTCTAAAATTTTATCAGTGTTCATACTCCAACTATCAATTAACAAATCTGTGAACATGTCATACCCAGTGATGGATCCTGGTGCTAAATGATCAAACCATAGTTGAACATCCCCTTGCAAGGATTCTCCTAAGGCTCGCATAAAAACATCTTCAGTGTCCGCACCTCTAATTTCCATGTAATCCCAGAGAATGTCCAAATGACTTTCAATAGATATATCATTATTTCCACTAAACTGGGGCAACCTCCTAGTGTAATCGTTTGGCATAGAATGAGGTACTCCCGGTATTTCAGAAAAGTCAAAAGGAGACCGTTTGTCTTGTTTTTTAATAGCTCTGGTTACTTGGCTATAAAGCTTTGACTGGGACCAACTTCTAGGTTCATGTCAACTTACAGATCCACTCGGGATGGTTCGGAAATCTTTATTGCATGGGTGAGGAAGTTGGTGAAAATCATAAAGATTGTGATAACTAGATTCATACCCATAGTCATGCTCGAGATCATTCTCATACCCGTAGTCTGACCTCTATCTATCCATTCTGTTTATTTGTCTTGTAGTTTCAATCATGTTTTTGGTTACTTCCTTCCTGTGCCTCAAAAACACATCTGAATTCATTATGATTTATGGTATGTTCTAAGAACTTAAGATTAATACATTGGGTACAGTCCTTAGTAGAGTCGCAGGGTGGAGTCGCCAAGTGAACCACACAAGTAATTCACCAATAAAAGATATTTCGTAGGGAAAGGTGAGGTATGTTGAACCAACGTAGGCCTCTACCTCCCCGGCAACGGCCCCAAAATGTTGGCAAAGAGAACGGGAGTATAGCTTGAGGAAAAATGTCGAACCAGGGTAGGCCTCTACCTTCCCCGACAACTACGCCAAAATGTTATCACCAACCTTGTAGTTCCCTATGTATGATGAATCCAGGATGGATGGTAAAGGGGCAAGCAATTAGGGAGGTGGAACCAAGACTACCTAGACTCTCAAATGGATGGTTGTCACGTCAATCAAGGCAGTCTTCGCTTTATGTTATCTAAGTCCAAGACAACAACGAGGGAGACCCGGATCTACTCACGACAGGAGAGATTAGACCTAGACACCAGAACAAATCAAATGTGGCTTTGAGGTACGTAAGGTGTAAGTTAAATGGAAACCCTAGCTCTAGGGTTTAGGTACTAGCAACTGACGAAGATGACCACTGTCTTGGGAAATGTAACTGTGACAGGGTGAGCAAGGACAGAGTTGGGACTGTCTAGTACCAAGGAGATAGACTCAGTGAAAGATATGAAAGTATCAGGTAACCTGAGTTATCAAGGAATGGTCAACTTTTGGGGGAAAGAGGTCAAGAAGGGCTAGCGCTATGCTTGGAGATCAATGCCTGTTCAACCTTGGGTAATGGAGTCAGTATCAGCATAGCGTTTCAGTGAACCCACCTAGGATATGTCCTGATCTATGGACCCAGAAAAGGATTTGGCCCAAAAGATTCAGGTTACAGGGAAATCAGCAGTAGGAGGGCTAGCGCTAGGGTTTGGAAAGGCAAATCTGCAGATCTAGAGTCACCAGGAGACCATCAACTCAGCGTTGGGGTGGAAATGAGATCAAGACGGCCCGATCTACAAACCCAAATCAAAAAATTTCAGGAAAAATCAGATCTGGAAAAATCAAAATTTGATGGGGGGCTAGGAGGCTGAAAGTCGGTTTTTTAGATCTAAAGCAACCTGGCAGGAACTAGCTCAACATTAGGGGTGTTCTGAAATGAGGAAGACCTAATCTACACACCCATGTAATTATTTTTCGGAAAAAATCAAATTTTCAATGGGGCGTTGGGGTTTGAGCAATCAAAAAGTCAGATCTAGGGAAAACCAGTCAGAATTAGGGCAGCGTTGAACATGATTCAGTGAGGGGATGCCCGATCTACAAAACCTAGAAATGGTTTGCTCAAAGATCAAGCGGTTCCCCGATTAAATATTTTTTTGGATTTTATTATTTAGGAGTTTTTTCAGAAAATTGAAGAAAAGAAGGTACAATGGATTGAGATCTGAAAGAGAAGACACTTACCTATTAGATCTTACCTAGAAATGCTTGTAGATGCCTTGTTGATGATGATCCCCGCCATCCCGATCAATTCTGGAAGATATGAGTGAGTTCTAAGACCAACGTTGTGCTCCAAGTGACCAATGCACCCTCTCTCCTGCACAAGCAAACGTCAACAATATCAAATTTGTCGTATCATGAAAAAAAAAGCAAGATCTACAGAAAAGTAACAAGATGCATTCATAGATCACAATGAAACTAATGAAAACCCCCTGTCACAGACGAAACCAATCCAAGCGAGTTGAGGTCCCCCTGCAAAAACGCCCAAGATGAAGACGTCCTCCTGTAGACAAGACAAAGATCCCAAAAAGAGAGTATAGATCTCACAAAAATATTCCGAAAGCTAGGAGACAAAAGATTTTCCAATCACCACCGAAGAACACCAGATGCAAAGCTGATCCAGAAAATATCCACAAAAAATCTTTTTATTAATCAGATCCAAGAGCCAAAGACCCTTTACAAATGAGAAGCTCTCTCCTTTAAATAGAAATGAGAGAACCAAAATCATAACCACTTTCAAAACGAGTGGCTAAAATTAAAAGATAAAATATTCGAATCAATGGTTGAGATGAGCTCCACATACAATACATAGATCAATATAACCATAAAGTACCAAAGTGACTAAATCACCCATAAAGAGGGTACCCCACTCAACATGAAATAAATGAAGCACATGGTGGGTCCATGGAGTGTTAACTAACTCCCTATGGGTGCCCCATGGCACAATAAAATAATATAGTATTTAAATTCTTTGACTTTGTGCCTCCTTGAGAAAATCGTGAGCGTCCCAAAAGCTCCAGAAAATAATATAAAAATGCCCAAAAAATAGGTGTGGGCCCAATCAGGTGTTGCAACTGCTAGAGAAGGTGCGGAGGACATCACTCTCATCATCATGACTCATCCCATGTCATTCCTTGCCTCAGTAGCCCAAATCAATTTCTTCAATAGCCATTTAATGATTTATTAACCTGCCTCGGGAAACGTGAACCTGCCAAAACAGCCTCTTAGGGTGCCTGCGTTGTCAAACTGAGCCCACCAAGCTCTCTGGGATGGGGGTACTATGGTACAATCAAGTGGCTGCACCCCCTATTCCCATACAACGCCCTAGGAGATCCAAATGAAACATCTCCCTGCTCAAACACATCATCCTGTGAAGCAAAACTGCATCAGAAAGATAAAATGAGCATGATCATCTCTACAAGTGCCTGGAACTGAAAATAAACTCTCATTAGACTTAGAGAGTTCAAATCCATCTAGGGTGTATACTCATACCCTTTCCAGGTCTCTGTCTGATCATCAACAACATCCAATAGACAATATAGTCACCTGTAACTGACCAGATACCAATAATATAATTCAGACTATCATCCATCTACTGCAAGTGCTACAACGATAAGACATGCTCTACAACTCATTTAAGCAACAATTAAAACAAGTAGCAGTCATTTCATTGGCGGTACATCAACCAAATACATATATAGGGCTTTATTTATTATTACTCAGACTAGACTTTCAGGACTATACTCACTTCATAGTTGTAGTCAATTTGCTAGTGAAGGGTTTAAAGATGAAATTGACAAGGTGTTGATGCCTAGAAATTCGCAGGTAACAACAGTTAAGGATTCTCCTCAGTAAACGTTCCCTACTAACCCGTTACTGTTTGGTATGGGGAATCCGTCCGGTTTACGGTCCGGCTATCGTAGGTCAAGTAACAAAATACAAGGTTTTACCGGTTATGGCATGGTCCGTGTATATTTTTAGTTTTTTATATCTAATAATGATATGCAAGTGCCTATCTAAGAATGCAGATTGATAGAGAATACGAGGAGCGGTCAAAATGTGATGCGCAAGTTCTTACCTCTCGTCTTAATTCTCTCACATCTAAATCACACACAACAAGAAACTAAAACTAACTATCTAACCTATCCCTAGGGAGCAAGATTATCATTTATCAATGAGTAATGTATTTCTGCGCATGCATTAAGAAAAATCACAGATAGTTGTTACTTAATTCAAAACACATGAACATTAAGAGATATATGAACAACAAGATAGCTCATTGTTTATGAAAAGTCTTCATTACTCATAGTGAAAATTTCATAGAATAAACTAGAGCGCATTCATAACAAGAACATAGGTTCAAAGAGTTAGAACGATCTCACAGTTAATAGACACAAAGCTGAAAACGAAATAGTTCACATTCAACAAATCCATAGCACAACATTTGAAATCTTCCACCAAGCTTTCTCCAATAGGAAACTTGTAATTCTTTATTGCAAAAGGAAATAGTTCTTCTTACAACAGACTCTCACAAATCTATCTGGGAAAAAGTCCTTTTTTACATCTAACTCTCCTATATTTATACAAAACAGCAAAACTTTTGGGCTACCCCCTTGGTGAC
Organism: Pseudotsuga menziesii; assembly: GCA_001517045.1. Classification (NCBI taxonomy): domain Eukaryota; kingdom Viridiplantae; phylum Streptophyta; class Pinopsida; order Pinales; family Pinaceae; genus Pseudotsuga; species Pseudotsuga menziesii. The sequence continues at coordinate 496,737 of LPNX010420637.1, read as the reverse complement.
CTTTGGGCTCCCCCAACCGTTTAATCCCATAATTTTGTCTTTTAGTGAGTGCTCATGATTTATACAATACGTTACATTTCAGATTAAGATTTAAGAGCACTTTATATGTTGATGAAATTGTCATTGATGCCAACATGGACTTGCAGTGGCCCCAGAGGATGTCATTGATGCCACCACCTTGCTGATGATGCTGAAGACCCTGGAGATGGTCCTGAAGCCTTGATGGATGTTGGAGAAGCCCTAGATGGGTGGAAGAAGCATTAATGACCCATTCTACGGTCATTCATGCTATGATGATGTCATGGGTCCTCGGGAGAAGGTCTAGGAAACCCACATGTGATGTCTTGATGTATCTTGACCATAGAGGTCCCCGTGCATGGCTAAGGTGGTTGAAGAAGCCCATGAAGCGCCCTCACTTGGTGGTTTGATGGTCCTTGCATTTTTGAAGGTTCATGGGGTCTTAGAACCCTTGGAGATGGTTTTAGGGCATGAGGAAGTCTTTGCACCCACTTATTTGATGGCATGATGGCACTTCAATGATGACATGGCTTATGAAGACAAACCCTTCGACTTGATGGTTCTCTTACGTTTGAAAGTTTGTGGTGAACTTGATGGAGTATGGTCAACAAACCCTAAGGCTTGACCATTGAAAAAGATTTGTGTGACAAAATAAAACACATAATAAAAACAAAATAATAAATTGTTTATTGTAACAAGTCGGCTCCAAAAAGTAAATTAAAAATGAAAATATATTTTGCAAAGTCGGCTCCACAAAGAAAATTAAAATATAGCAGGTCGGCCCCGAAATTATGGTGAAAATTTAGTATATATACCCCATCACATCCTCACTTTTAAATGTGGAAATTTTTGGTGGAGCGACAGTCTGAAATGTTTTCTGTGGAAATTTTTGGTGGAGCAGCAGTCTGAAATGTTTTCTTTGGAAATTTTCGGTGGAGCAGCAGTCTGAAATATCTTTTTGGTCATGAACTATATATCCAACGAAGCTCTATCTTCAGTGCACTATGGAAGTCTTAAGCTTCTTCTATGTCATTGGATCTTGATGTTTGACTTGAATTGGCCACGCATTCTTTCTATTATAGATATAAACTACAATGGAAGAGTCTGCATGGAAAGTCTTTAGAGATCTGCAATTTGACCAGCGTGAGGCATATCCAACGTGAGCCATGATCTGCCAATTCAACGATCTTCCAATTCTCTGTGATCTACATCCGCGATCCAACAGTGATCTGGTGCAACTCTCCTACATCGATCTACAACCAACAATTTGTCAATTCGATGTGATTTGAATTTGCAACCAACAAATTGTATCAACGATTTGACATCACCGAATTTGCATCAGCGTTTTTGACATTACTGAGTGAGAGGAGATCTGAGTGATGAGAGAGACTTAATGTTGTAGTATTCAGTGATTTAGATCTGGTTTTCAATCCAATATTGGTCTTCGATCTTCGATCTATTCAACGATCTGGAAATTGCCTGCGATTTACATCTTGCAGTTTGTCATCTATTTGCTATCTCTCTTCGTTTGAGCAAGTTATAAAATCTTTGTAAGCGTTGTAAGAGCTTTAATCTGCACAATATTATATATGATATCGAGGATAGTGTGTGAAGAGGAATTGAAGAGGCCGTGGGGTCGCAAAACCCACATGAAGAAAATCAACTGCGTAAATCCGGATACCTAGATCGCTGTAAAGGGGGAGCTCATCAATAGATCAGCCACTATTGTGAAGAAGAGAGCCATTGCTATCTGTGGGCGTATTACAATGTTGTTGCATGTGATCATGGGGAGACAGATCGCTACAATCACGTAGAGGTGAAGTCGAGGAGAATGCATTACGTTGTAGATTTGCTGTTTAAATTCTTGGATCTGTAGAACATTGGATGGATCTGTAAGATCCGATATCCACGTCAGCAATCATATAAATTTCATCAGCCATCATACTACCTATTCGTGATCTGCCGTCTGCCAAATCAATGTAAGATTCCTTCTTCCATCAGCTATCTGCCAGCAACCAACATCTGCCAGCGATCTAGCAGATCTAGCAGAATTCAATAATGATATCTGATCAATATTTGGCATCTCCAAAATTCCAAGCATCCTTCAGTGATCTCCTTGGGGTATTTCACAGCACAGTTTAACTTCAGCAGTCACATGATTATCTACAGTTCCGATCATCTACAGAAGAGACATATTCAGTGATGATGACATGATATACAAGGTATGTTTAATGTTGTGTATTATAACTATTGTGATTCTGTATCAAGATGCATCATGTGAATGATGATGCTACCCTATACACCATATACACTGGAATGGTACTCTATATGATGTTGACTGCCCTAGGATGATGACTGGAATACACAGTCAAGACAGAAATTGATGTACTGTGATGAAGAATGCAGTGACAAGTATACAGTATATATATGTAGTGTATAAACAGTGATATGATGTTGATAATGATGATGTATGCTTGATATGCAAGAAGTATTTGTGATGTGCAAGAATGATGGACAGAGGTCTATACTAAGTGGTTGACTGTAGAGTGATGACATGAGTTGTGTTGATCATATGATAGTGCCTTGAACACTATAATGCGTACCCCATGATGTTCCAGACCTTCTTGGTAACATTGGAACCTTGAAGACATATACATGCCTTGATGTTCTATGATGATGATGATGCTTTGCTGATTAGTACTGCAGCAGTAAAGAATGATGAGCAGGGATGAGGATGAGCAGCAAAAATTGACCAGTAGTTTGATAAGAAGATCCCAGAGAATGACCAGCAGAGATACATGAGCAGTGTATAGCAGAGAAACGATATATCAGTATACAGTGATGTTTTTGGTAGTGGTTAGAGCAGATCCTTGTGAGCACATACTTGAACAGCAAGTTTGACAGGTTGATGATAAGGACAAGTGGATGACAATGAGCAGCAGAACTGATTGATGATTAGCAGCAGTTGATTGAGTTGAAAAGTGGATTGAGGTGTTGACAAGCAAACCTATGACCTACAGCGTTGAAGAGCAGAGATTGATGATCAGTGATAGGAGTTGTATGATGACTTGACAGTGAGCAGCGCTGATGATGAGCAGATGAGGATGATCAGAGTTGAGCAGATGATCAGCGGCATTGACCAGCAGCAAAATAGATTGAAGAAACAGATGATGTTGATATGACAGTGAACTTTAATTGTAAATGCAAGCTTGACTTGCTTTTGAGGTTAGGATACCTCAAACCCTTCTTAGCAGGGTCTAAGAAAACCAAGCAGGGTCCTGGATGCAGAGTAGGTGCTCTTCATATCAGTAGGCGTTGATTTTACCTAACGGTTGTAGCCAGACCAAAACTAATACAAAAAAATTACAAAATTATATGGTATTGTGTTCTTTTGTGTTATGGTTCTTGATGAGTTAAATGCTTATGCTATGTGAATGATGAAGTGAAAGATGTTTATGAAATGATTATGAGATTGGTAGAATAATGGAATGATGAATTGGTAGTTAATTGTGACAAGTTAAGAAAAGCTGTAAAATTAGCTTTACACTGATTCACCCCCCCTCTCAGTGTCTAACATTATAAAAAGGGACCAGCTTGGTAACTGATGAACTTTTCCCAAGCCTCGGCCTCTGCTGCTACCGATTATGTTCAGTAATTCGTTGGTCTTTTTGAGATCCTGTTGATCTCAAACCTTCACTTTCTTCTTTTTTGAGCAACATCTCTGCTTCTTACTTTTCCTTTCCTCGGTCAACTCCCTTCTGCTGTGTCCTTTAGATATGTCTTCTTTGCAACAGTAATCATCAAACTGGATCTGAAAAAATCTTCTAAATCCGTCTATAGTTAAAACGAAAAATTCATCATTAATCCGTACTGCATTCAAGATCATCTAACTTTTCAATAAAATGTAAACCACACTATCAATAAAACTAATCATCAAATGTGATGCCCTGTACTGCGTTCTCGTCGCGAAATCCTTAACTTGATCAAAAATCAGAAACCTCCATCGCCCATGGAGTAGGGTAAAGCCTCACAAAAACGGCGAGAAAAAACCCCATCGACGAGAAAAATACTAAGCATCGGGCTGACAAACTCCTCATCGGCGAACGGAAAACTATACGTCGGATGGTTAGTTCACTAAGTCGTCGCAACGACGGAAACCATATAGACTAAGGGTTCCGGGGCAAAATAAAACGTTGGCGAAATAAAGCGCTAAAAGTTGTCGTCCATGCATCGGAGATCGGAACCACTACCCACTAAAAACAACGGAATCAACGAGCGGAAGGACTAACCATAAAGCATCGACCAAACCATTCATTACGCAGCCGCAACGACGAGAGACAGACAGACTAAAAGTTCCGCAGTCAACATAAAAACATCGACAGTCGGCAACTCTAACGCTAAAGGTCGGAGCTCAGAACCACTCATCATCGGCGAGATAGTTTACTAGAAAACCGCAACGGCGAAAAGTGGACAGACAACGAGTTCCGCAATAACAAAAATCATCGACGATCAGAAACTTTGAGGACTATGTATCGGCGACCAAAGGCTCAATGCTGCCGCCGTCTCGGCAATGCAAAGGACTAGCCCTCCCCGATCGATCATCAAAACCGTTCCGATAGCGAAAACAAAACAAAGCAAAGTAAAAAGTTGAACCAATAAAAACACGGAATCAGCGACAGTAAAACTATCCATCGGCCCGTTCTCTATTTGTCCTCCGAAATGGCGGTGATATAGAAGGCTAATGCTCTGATCGTGATAAAATAAAATCGCCGACAGTCCAAAAAAGAAAATTGAAATAAAAGCGCATTGGTGAAAATAAGAACTGTCCATCGGGAAGTTCACTACTTACCCTTCGCAACGACGGTTGCGTAGAGAACTACCACCCCAATCCAGACATAAATAAACTTCCGACAGCGATAAAGGAAATCATTTTTTAATCAAAAGGCCATCAATTTCAACTTCACAGTCAAAAGCATCAGCTGGACAAAAGATAAGCATTCAACTTCCGAAAGTGGTAAACAATTTACCTCAATTCAACCTCAAAAGATCCAAATTTGTAGCAGAGAAACAACAGAGTTCAACAATCCCAAACAAATCCAGGCAAGATAAAATTAAAAGGAGTGTCCAAAAAAAATTTTAAAATTTGGGAAATAGTTGCAGCTGCAACAATTGGCGACTACCTGGTGAACCCAGATCTCTAGACAATTTCTTCCTTAAGTAACAGACTGTTTGACAATAAAACCAACATGTTGAATTCTTCTAGATGTTTGGATTTTCCAAATGGAAAATGTATGTACTTTTAATCATTGATGATAGTCCAATTTAGGAAAATGGAAACCAAGATTTGAAAGTCAAGATAACTCTTTTGAGGCCAAGAATATGAATTTCATTTTTTACCTCTGTCTTCAGGTAGCTCCCAGCTTGGACACCACAGGATTGTAACATATGGTAAACAGTAATATTCATTTGTTCCTCATTCCCATGCCATTTTGCACTTTTTTGTGCTTTTGGACCTTTTTGTCCTTTTTGAGTCCTCCTGCATGCCTTTATTTCTGAATTTTTTATTCAGGCTCCTCTATCCATAGTGTCCTTTTGTGTGAGAGATGTATTGATTTTCAGCTCACGGACAGAGAAGAACTTTGGCAATTTTGTACCCATATGGTTCAGTACTTTGTTTTGATACATATTGGTTTCGGATCCTGAGTTATTTTACAAGGTTTAAGTAGGACTTCAATGTGTTCATAGCCATTTAGGAAAACTGCTAAACTAGAAGAATTATTTCAGATAAATCAATAATACACAGTCTTATAATCAAGGATTTTAGTTAATCCAAAATTCTGATGCTCTCCATGCAACCAAAAGTTTGCTTCTTTTATTGAAATCAATCAAAATCTAACTAAAACAAACAGAAATAAAATAAATCAAAAATAAACAACCAAACCAGTTTATTTATGTACAAGATAATCAATTAATAAAAAACCAAGAAAAATAAAGTTTGAGAACTAAACCACTAACTGGTCAGTTCTTTGCCTACCTCTGTAAATCTGGCAACTTGTAAGTTGAGGGGCTAGGCTTCACTGCAAATTGAAAAAAGGCCTACCCATTATCAAAAACTGCATCTACAATTTTACAATCAATCTCATCAGCCCGTGATAATCGAAGGAGATCGGGCTGGGTGTTTGATGTACTGTTAGCTTCTTCTACTTGGTAGTCTCCCGGTTCTAGCTCAATTAGATAATTTCCCAACACAGAATTCACTAGTTCATTTTTTTCTTCCAATTGAGTAACATTGTGCTTCATGTGGGGCTCTCTTAATACTTTTATTTGATTGGAACTTCCCTTATAAGGCAACCACAGATGTGACCAATCTGATGCGAAAAACCCATTTAGTCTTGCTGACCAATCTCAATTCAAAACAAGTCCATAAACATCAGGTATGTTTGCTACTACAATATCAATGTACTGACATATCTTTTTATTGGCAGATAAGCGAATCAAAACATCTTCCATTTCCCCAACTACTTTCACATTAGTCCTGTCTAGCTGAGTAACCTGCTAGGTAGTTGGTCTAGGTTGTCCATTGATCTTTTTATAGACTGAAAGTGGCATAACATTGACTGCTGACCCTGAGTCTACTAAACAATTGTGCACATTATGGTTTAAAATCTCAAAAATCAGGAGGAATGGTAGAGTTTTAAACCTAGCCTTACCTCCCACACTTGCTTCAACAATTTCTTCAACGGGTTGGTTGTTAGTGGGAAGCTCTTCCTCTGGTACTTAAAGTGCTTTTAACAATTTTTCTTTCTGTGGAGGTACATTACACATTTCAAATAACGAAATATTTGCCTTAGCCCTTTTAATGTCCTTAACAATATCGTACCCCATCTCAGGTGCTTTGAAATTTTCTTTGACATTATCAACCTTGTCTTCAATAGGCTTAGCCGGCATGTTGACTTGTTTCGGATCTTGACTGGTAATAGTAAATTTAGGTATTTTTTCAGCTGTGTTGTTCTTCTGTATTTTCTTCATATTCTCTTGAAATTTCTTAATCTTCGGAAGTATTGAATTGTCTTTATTTAACAAACCTTGACTTCTTGTTGTCACATTTGTTTCTAATGTTTCTTCCTGTTTCAGAAAACTTTCATCTTCTGTATCAAAAAGTGAGACACAGTCCCATAAAACCGGAGCATCATCCTCTTGTTTTTCTGTGGATTTATTACCCTTTTCTTCATCATCATCAGCTTCTGTTAGTTTAGAGTCCAATAGCTGATTCATTACTAATGTCATCGAATTTATCCATTGAGGGCAATTTTTATCAAAATGAGACTGCTGATGAAAAGTGCAAAAATTATCCATACCCACCTCAGTTAAATTCATTGATGCAAGACTATGTGGAGGAGGTTTAGATTGATTGATGTCCTCTCTCCTTTTATAGTAAGGCTTATAAGATTTATGAGCTTCCTTTTCCTTTTCCAAATCTATTATTCTGTTGGATAGCTTCTGCATCATCTTCACCATCCCTTCAAAGTCATGTGATTGCCCATCCTTAGGCTTAGTCAGTAACAACGCTTTCTTACCAAAAGTTTTTTCTCCCGACTGCTCAGGATAATCTTCTATGCTCTCTTTTTCAGCTTCTACCTTCTCAGCTTTTTTGTAAGTTTCTGACAATGTAGGTTTGACTGACATCTTGGCAAACATGGCCAATTCATGCCCTAGAGCTGAAGTATAGTATTCAATCAGAACTTTATCAGACGGTTTATCGTTTGCAGAAAAATTCTTTAGATAAGCAGCAAACCTTTGAGTGAAACTATGCACTTTTTTTTTTTCTTTCTTTCTTTAAAGCGCATAACCCTTTCATTAGAGCTGCATGAGTTTTTTGGACTGCATATTTACTTCTAAATATTCTTTTAAATGTGTCACAGTCTGTGATTGAGTTTGCAGGCAGAGCAAAATATCATGAGGCTGCTGCTCCTTTCAAGGTATGTGGAAACAATCTGCAGACTACATCTTCATGTTCTCCAGCCCGTAGTCCTTCTATAGCCAAGTAAAAGCTTTGCAAATGATCATCTACCAAAATCTTTTCACTTGGGTCAAACTTAGGCAACATTTTCTCGAAAGCTTGAGGCAAGTCATGCAAAGAAGGTGTTAGGTTTAATGGTGATCTAGCCCTCCAAGCAGGTGGTGGATTTGGTAGGTTGGGTGGCTGATTTGCGTTTACATTAGCCATGATTCTGGGTGGAGAATGAGGTGGTGAATGAACAGGGGTATGAACAGGTGAACAGTAAGGTGTATCTGGGTCCAACTGATTCAAAGGTTGAACAACTTCCTGTAAGGTTGTTTCTACCAGTTCTTCAAAATCTCCAACCAACACTGTGTCTTCCAATATAGGGCAGTCTTTCTTCCGATATTCTCTTCTGGGTAAGGCAGGGATAATCAGTAATCCTCCGATCTTCTTCACATAAGCCCTAGTAATTCTTCTCAAATCGTCAACTACTTCGTTATCGACAGGATACAAAAACTCTTTACCCTTCTCTTCAGGAATTGGATTGGGAAACAAATTGCTTTCAGAACTGTCACCGGTGGAATAATCTCGAGAAAATGGGTTTCCTCGGCCAGCCGTGCACTGGCGGCCCTCCTTCTAGCGCCAAAAACTATTGATGCCTAGAAATTCGCAAGTAACAACAGTTAGGGATTCTCCTCAGTAAACGTTTCCAACTAGCCCATTACTGTTTGGTATGGGGAATCCGTCCGATTTACAGTCCGACTACCATAGGTCAAGTAACAAAATACAAGGTTTTACCGGTTACAGCCCGGTCCACCGTGTATATTTTTAATTTTTTATATCTAAGTATGATATGCAAGTGCCTATCTAAAAATGCAGATTGATAGAGAATACGAGGAGCGGTTACAATGTGATGCGCAGGTTCTTACCTCTCGTCTTAACTCTCTCGCATCTACATCACACACAACAAGAAACTAAAACTAACTATCTAACCTATCCCTAGGGAGCAAGATTATCATTTATCAATGAGTAATGTATTTCTGCGCATGCATTAAGAAAAATCACAGATAGCTGTTACTTAATTCAAAACACATGAACATTAAGAGATATATGAACAACAAGATAGCTCATTGTTTATGAAAAGCCTTTATTACTCATAGTGGAAATTTCATAGAATAAACTAGAGCGCATTCATAACAAGAACATAGGTTCAAAGAGTTAGAACGATCTCACATTTAATGGACACAAAGCTGAAAACGAAATAGTTCACATTCAACAAATCCATAGCATAGCATTTGAAATCTTCCACCAAGCTTTCTCCAACAGGAAACTTGTAATTCTTTATTGCAAAAGGAAATAGTTCTTCTTACAACATACTCTCACAAATCTATCTGAGAAAAAGTCCTTTCTTACATCTAACTCTCCTATATTTATACAAAACAGCAAAACTTTTGGGCTGCCCCTTTGGTGACCTTTGGGCTCCCCCAACCGTTTAATCCCACAATTTTGTCTTTTAGTGAGTGCTCATGATTTATACAATACGTTACATTTCAGATTAAGATTTAAGAGCACTTTATAAAAAGGGACCAGCTTGGTAACTAATGAACTTTTCCCAAGCCTAAGCCTCTGCTGCTACTGATTTTGTTCAGTAATCCGTTGGTCTTTTTGAGATCCTGTTGATCTTAGACCTTCACTTTCTTCTTTTTTGAGCAACATCTCTGCTTCTTACTTTTCCTTTCCTCGGTCAACTCCCTTCTGCTGTGTCCTTTAGATATGTCTTCTTTGCAGCAGTAATCATCAAACTGGGTCTGAAAAATCTTCTAAATCCATCTGCAATTAAAACGAAAAATTCATCATTAATCCGGACTGCATTCAAGATCATCTAACTTTTCAATAAAAAGTAAACCACACTATCAATAAAACTAATCATCAAATGTGATGCCCAGTACTGCGTTCTCGTCACGAAATCCTTAACTTGATCAAAAATCAGAAACCTCCGTCGCCCATGGAGTAGGGTAAAGCCTCACAAAAACGGCAGGAGAAACCCCCACCAACGGGAAAAATACTAAGCATTAGGCTGACAAACTCCTCATCGGCGAATGGAAAACTATACGTCGGATGGTTAGTTCACTAAGCCGCCGCAATGGCAGAAACCATATAGACTAAGGGTTCAGGGGAAAAATAAAACGTCGACGAAATAAAGCGCTAAAAGCTGTCGTCCATGCATCGGAGATCGAAACCACTACCCACTAAAAACAACAGCATCAGCGAGCGGAAGGACTAACCATAAAGCGTCGGCCGAACCATTCATTACAAAGTTGCGACGATAGGAGACAGATAGACTAAAGGTTCCGCAGTCAACATAAAAACATCAACAGTTGGCAACTCTAACGCTAAAGGTCGGAGCTCAAAACCACTAATCATCAACGAGATAGTTTACTAGAAAACCGCAAAGGCGGAAAGTGGACAAACAACAGGTTCTACAATAACAAAAATCATCGGCGATCGAAAACTTTAAGGACTATGTATCGGCGACCAAAGGCTCAATGCTGCCGTCGTGTCGGCAACGCAAAGGACTAGCCCCCACAATAGAGATAAGATATCCTCCACAATTGGGTGAGGAACACAGGCAATTGTTTTGGAATACTCCACATAACTTCTTAATGCTTCAATGCTTGGATTAGGGCATAAGTTTGCTTCTCCGTGATAGCATATTTCAATTCAGCTCTTCTAAGTCCTTTGCTCATAAAAGCTCCTCTAAGACAACAAGCTTTTAATCTCAACCTCTGCCCTACTTTTGGAGTAAAATTTTCAAATACCCTTCGAACAAAGATCCTTAGAACAGAGTTTACAAGTATAACTTCAGCGATGAAGAATGAGAAACAGTGAGCCTGACATAGAAGATGCCATTATACTTCCTTTACATTAACAAGATCTTCACACTAATTTCACACCTTTTGCAACTCCTTCAAGTATTTATAGCCTTCAACCTTCAACTAGGGCATCTCATTGATTAGGCCCTCCTCTTGCTTGATCCACCCTTACATGATACTTGGCAACTTTTAGGGCACACATCCAACAGAGCCATTTCAGCCTTAGCGCACCTTTGGCTCCTCCATTGACGCTAAACCTTTATTTAATTTCCATTGACATTGAACGTATATTTAATTTCCATAATTGGGTCAAGGTTGATCTTACAATGACTTAAAATCATTCTAAATAACAAATGTTTGGGCCCTTTTTCACTAGAGCCAAACTGTCCATAACTTAGGGTTATGTTAAATAATGAAAACAACCTATATCTGATCTCATTATCACTAAATATAACGTCGAACTTAATTTTTCAAATTGCAATTCGCTTCTTTCTAGCTTGAGCACTCCTCCATAATGGTCATTTATTGACTCCTTTGTAACCACAATGTTGATGAAGAGGGTTTTTACCATGTCAAGGGGTTTCCAAGCTTCAACTTAGGGCATTGTTATCACATATATTGTAGCAGGGCTACTATGATGAAGCATATGGATTTTTCTCTTCGTTTTCTGAGCCAGACATATTGATGGGATACAGCATGGATCATTATTACAGCATGAGCCATTCAAAGCCTTCATTCAGTAGCAAATACAGAGCATTCCCTTGCCATGACTAAGATTTCCTAGTGCATTGAGATGACTTTGGTGATGACATAATCCGTTCGAGCAAATCAACCGAGATGGTACACATTTGACAGATTGGCACTTCAGGTAGAGACATGTGTGGTTGAGCAGGTGTACGGGTAGTACTTGGATGTATTTCTTGTCTCTATCAGTTATTTTAGTAGTTGTAACTTGTGACTTGACATTTATTAACTTGTTGTGGTACTATATTTGGAGTGACTTATATTGTGAGTGGTTGGGCAATCTTTTATATAAGACTTTCATGTATGCTCATCTTGAACAAACTTAGTCTATCCTGCGATGCTGGCACCATCTATCACTTCCCCCACTCATCCGTATCTTCCATTTTGACACTTACCCAGACTTGAATTTTAACTTGTGAGATTGAGGACACCATCTTCTCCCACTTAGTTTATGATGACTGACCCCATGTTGTTTTGTGTCTCGACTCTAAGTTGTGCAACAAAGCTTGCCGAAGCCTTGATCCTTCTGGGCCAGAGGAACCCACTGGTGTTGGTTCCTGAGCATAGGTGAGTTGGGTTTGAAGTCTTGACCTCTCTAGTCGGTTGCTCCCGATGTTTGGTCCTGATTGTGGATATTCCCCCTAGTTGCCCGAAGAGTTGTCAGCTAAAACTTGATGCAATATGTCTACCATCATTACATGCGTTATATTATATATGCTTATCTTATGAAATGCAATCCCGTGAACAAATTTGCAAACTGTATCTTTAGACATACCTAAAACGGGCTATGAAATGAAATGTGAAAGGCCTAAAAAGCGGTGGATAAATAAATGTTAAATATAAAGACTGCTGGCCATATTTGAAAATGTAATGAGTAATTCATCACGAAGCCTGCAAGTTGGGATGTGATATGGAGTAAGGGACAGCTAATTCTAAGTGTCCCCTAGGATCTCTTAACTACAGTTTCTTGTGTACTCAACGCAAGGGTCCTAGAAAAGAACCTCACAGAGCTTAAGTTTAGCTTGGATGTGAGCAGAAGATAGTTGTTAAAGTTGAATGGGCACTCTTCAAATGAACTCATCCATTTGTGAGACACTTCCATTCCCTATTGCTCTTTGTTCATCATGAATTCAAGTGGAACCCTGTTTCCTATGTATGAGAGATCACAATGTTAAAAGTCAACAAGTCTTCCCCTTGACCTTAAGCCTTTGCTTCATCACTTCACCCTTCACAGCTAGTTGCCTAAGTCTTGTAAGTGAGCATACTTGAGAGGCTTTATAGAAGTTTGAATGGTTACTCTGATTAAAGTCTAATGATTATTTATATGCGTGTGCCACTACTATGCTATTAATGTTTTAAGTTTGGCTACTAACATAAATATGTGAGATTTATGCATTCATGGTGTACTCAGGATCATCTTGATTATTGCTCTACCTTCAATTTGGGTACTTTGACTTGGTTAAACCAGTTGACCAAGTCAAACACCGTTCTCAAGGCAATGACTACAAAAAAACAACGATGGTTAAATTTGCTCTAGACATGACCAGCAACAATACTACAGTCTCAGTTTTCAGGATTGGATCATAGTTTTCAAGATCAGTGATTATTATTAATTTAGTATTGGTTTGATTATATTTTTATGATGAGATTGCCTTAGAGAGTGGAGCTCCTAGGGCGCTACAGTGCTCCAAGGGGTATGAGTAGTCACCAGTACCATTATACCGTGTCTCCATACACATCTATGCAATCAATTTGTCCCATTTTTCAGCAGGAAGAGAGTTATGGTGATTTTTATTATTTTCGCAGATTGTACCAACAAAAAATGGACTATGAAATTCATTGAAGAAATCGATTTGGCTAGTGAGGTTGAAGAAATGGCTTGGGAATGAATTTTGATGATGAATTATTGCTCTCTGGATCATTTGGCGCCAGTTTCACTTAGTTTTGGGCTCCATTTTATTTTATTGGCTCTACTAGGGAGGACGTCCCCCATGGGGCACCCCTCACCTTTGTCATTGATGTACTTCATTGTTATATCTTATGTTATGATTGTATATGGGGACTAGGGTGATTTATGTCCCTTAGGCACCCCTTTATTATGCACCACATTGACATTATCCTAGCACTTGTATTTCGTCTTAGTAAGGCGTCCTTGGGTAAAAGTATGCCCCACTTGACTTGGTCTTATTGATCCATGTATGTAGAACAAAAATAAAAGATCTCCACCGTTGATGATGTTTTAATCTCAACCATTGGATGGATGTTGGTTGAAAAGTGGACACACTCTCAATCTATTTAAGAGTGGTGCTCCCCCCATTGTAAACCATGATTTCTGGCATTGGAACTTCTGAATAAAGAGATTTTTTTATGGGATCAAATACTTGTGTCTTTGTGGATGAATGAATGAGATGATGATTGAAACTGCTTTTCTCTTGCACTAGGATATTTTTCCATAGATTCTTGTATCTTTCTGGATCCATTTCGACTTGCAGGTGAAGGAGGCGATTTGGAGAGAGGCGCATTGGTGGGGAGACTTACCCTAACGTCGCTCTTCAATTTTGTTTTAACAAGGAGTGGTTGCTTATTTATGACTCTCCATTTCTCTATCTTCTACTTATTTGCAGATCTCGATCTTTCTTGTCGTACTTATTGGTTTTCCCTTCATGTGGCGGGAAAGGAAGACGCATTGGGTCACTAAGCAAATCGTTTTCATCAATAGCTTGTATGAACCTCTCATTTGATTTATGAGGAAGCAATCCTTGTCATCCAGAAAGGCATCTACAAATTCCAGGTGAATATCACGTTGAAATGCTCTCTGCTTAATTTTCTATGCATTGGTCATCAATAAAATTCAAAGAAAACACTAATTTAGTAACTAGTAAAATTCATCGAGGCATATTACACTTAGACTTTCAATTTTTGGCGATTATTGGTTTAGACTGCCATCATCCAAAACCCCAATATCCTCCTAGGCGTCACCCTTAGACTCCATTATCCCACCTAGTTAAGACACTAGCCTTCTAGGCAAATCCCCCTCCCTCAAATGATAGCAATTTTCTGAGTGTCATATGTTTTGGTCTATATTGGGTTTTGGACATTGTCATATCTTTCATACAAGCAACAAATCAAGTGTGTTAGAAAGCCCTAATTCACATATCAAACCCTACCTAGGATATCTCTCTAATTTGTCATCTAAATCCCCCTAGGGATTCAAGTTTGATCAGTTACACTAACACACAAATTCTAGATCTTTTAATTAAATTCATAAGTCATTGAATTAAACACTTTGGGTAGTACAATCAATAGCTATAACTCCTCTCTACTAAAATATTTCCCTTTCAATGGCTTCATCCTTGGATCTAGGGTTTAGTGGCTAACAACCTTACGTCTTCTTGGCTTACAACTTGATCTCGTGATTTTAGCCTTAGGTCTTTCCTTTTAGGTTAGATCTGGCTCTCCCCTTTGTCACTTGGGCTTTAGTGGCATAAAGTGGAGGGTTTCTCAACCAGAGTGACAACCAATCCATTATCCAGGGGTTGAGATACTCATAGATCACCTCTTTGGTTGCCTGTCCCCTCTACTGTCCTGTATATGATACCTTTTGTGGGGCAACTACAAGTTGTGTGATAACATTTTTGGCGTCGTTGCCGGGGAGGTAGAGGCTTACCTTGGTTCATTTTACTTACCTTCGGTGTTTGTGAATGCATTTAATTTCTTATCATTCATATCACATCCGGTTTAAATCTAGTGATTGCATTCTCCACTAGTTAAATTTCTACAATCATTGTGCTTTGTTACTCACCTCTCTTACGACATTACCTTTTTGGTGAACATGGCAATTTGTTCATCTGGCAACTCCACAACGTGACTCCTCTGAGGGACCTACCCACAATTATAACCTTCGAATACGTAATCAAAGAAATTACTAAGAAAGTCCCATTACTTATACTCGAAACCAAAACAACCTTAAAAATCAGTCATCTGAGTTATTCAGGAGGGTTATTAATTCACCTACATCATCAAGACCATTTTTAGAAAACCCTCCAGCCGATCACCAATTTAATTCTCGAGATCCAACTACTGATAATCAAAACTCCTCTATTCATTCATCAAGTCTACCTCGCACAAATCCTCCAATGGCCAAAACAAACTCTCTTGCAAGACCTAGGCGTTTTGGAAATGAAACCAAGGCTTCTCCCCTTAATTTTTCCCAAATTCAAGGTGCTCCTCATGACATGCCTGAAAAGTACTTCGATAAGCTTCCTAAATTCAATGGAACCTCTGCCATTATTATTGAAGATCACATTCAAGCGGTATGGAATTACATTGAAGCCTATGGAGCTGAGGAAGATGTTTTTATCATAGCACTTATGTCATCTTTAGAAGGAGAGGCCCGAGGATGGTTTGATGGGTTGCCCGCAGCCTCTATAGTTGGATATGACACTATCATTAAGAAGCTTATTAAGGGTTGGTCGACAAACCTGATAACAAGTTCCTCTTAAGCTAACTATTCAAGATTAAGAAGAAAGAGAATGAGTCAATCCATGAATTTAACATTAGATTTGATAAGACAATCTCTAATGTCCCGCAAGATCTAAGACCAACTAAACAAGTTGTCCCCTTATCCTTTACTTAAATACTTTTGACGGGTGGTTTGGTGTTAACCTTAAAGAAAAGAGTCTAGATGACCTCAAGACTGCTCAAACCTAGGCCAAAAAAGCAGAAGCAAATGTAGCATCTATGGGGAAGAACTTTTTTGATGCTTATGCCCCTACTTCTTCCCATGGTGACACCAAGCTTAAAAAGGGTAAGGAACATGTGCCTAATGAAAAGGCAACTCTTGACAACATGTACGAAACGATGAAAAGGAAACTCTCGAGAACATGGCATTTGTACTAAAGATATAGCCAAAACTAGAGAACCCGAGTGATATAGACGTCCTTATACCTCGAACCCTCATTGGAATAACCAAAGAAGGCTTATAGAGGATGACAGTAGACAACTCCCTAGGAAAAATCAAATAGAAGAGAGTAAAAATGTGAACCTATGTGAGGAGCCTAAAGAAGATCCTGAAGTTTTTGACACTAAGAGACAAGGGATCAACATGGTAGATTACTTTGACTTTGATGAAGATTTTGGACAAATTGTGCTTGAAGAAGAGCATATGGTTTATGATGTTGCACAATCTAATGTTAAGGCTTACCAACGAAGAAATAAAGGCCAAAGTACTACACCTTTCCTTAACAAACACTTAACTCATAACACACATTTTGGTCAATATTCACATGACTATGACTTAGGCATTGACATAGAGAAAGAGTTAAACAAGGTTATTCACAATGTTCCCCTAAGCAAATTAATGAAGTTACTCATTGTCAAAGACCAAGTTCAACAATTTTTTGGTAAAATCCCTGTGGTCAATACCCCTAGGGCAGCCTACAAATCTTGTCATAGTCAAAGGCTTAGAGGAAAAGACGTAGAGGAAGATCCTCCCATTCACATTCATTTCGTTGTTTATGAACAAAAAAGTGGTGGGCATCCTCCATTTTATCTCACATTGCATATCAATGATCTCCTTCTCCATAATTGTATGCTAGACTCAGGAGCCGCCATGAATGTAATGCCTTTACAAATCATGAAAGAAATGGGTTTGGAAATCACTAAGCCTTATGGAAATTCCTATGGCATTGATTCAAAGAGTGTAGAATCCTATGGTCTTATCAAGAACCCCAAGGCTGATCTATTTGCATGCCCGGATTTAACTACCATGATGGATGTAGCAGTGATTGATTTACCTATGGCATGTTACTTTCTAGAAACTGGGTCGCTGGACTAGGCGGGTATCTTATGATGGACCTTTCATATACTTGCATTCCTAATGCCAATGGATTTAGTTAGAGTAAGTCGGGAGCCTTCATTGACAAACATTTAGAAACCTTTAAAGACGGAATGAAGAGCACATACGGTGAGGGTAGTCTAACTATTGGGAGAATCAACATAATAAAGGATAAAGTTATCCATCCAATATTTTCCATGGGTGTAGGTAGTTCCTGATTCTGAGGATGAGATGATGTGAGATATAGGCAAGAACTTATTCGCCAAGAGTATTCAAGGAAAATTACACCTTCTCGCACCATTATTACCCCACATGAGTTGCAGAGGAAAGTACTAACAATGAAGCTAAACACTTTTTGGATGCTACTGGTCACTTCTCCCAGTCGTTTGTAGAGGGCTTAGAGTCCAGTACAAAAAATGAGTCAACCATTATAAATGACCCTACAATTGAGGGCATAACCTATCCCTTGAGAAGGAGAACTTATCGCCATATTAGAGAAATCAGGCAACACATGCAAGATAATGTTGAGAGGGAAATGAGGGAGCATACCCCTAGGAGTTGGGAAGATGATAATTCAGTTAATGATGCACTCGGTGAGGAGTTTTCCTTAAACAACTTAGCCATTTTTCAAGTAGAGGCTCCTCCGTAGACAGTTGAAAACGATGTTCACACTATAGTTCCTCTAGTTGTTACCCAATATGAACAACCTACTCAAGGAACTAGCCTTAGGAGTTTTCAATACCCTCCTCCTGCGTATTTCCCAAGTTTCTTATTACCTCCAAAAAGATCTATACCCTCGAATGAAGAAACCCATGATTCATCTCACATTCCTATCCCTCCTATAACTTCTCTAGAAGATGAGGTTAAAAGGAACTTGTCTGAAGCATCCAGAAAGGGTAAGTTGCCATTGCCCCATGGAGAAGGTTCGATGGCCCAATCATTTTAACACCATTTCTCCCATTTCCACCAATGTTGAAAGAGTCTTTAATGATTTTTGGATTGTGGGAGAAACGATTAAGTAGGTCGTCACCTCACAACCAGAGGAGGTTGGAAATAAACCTAGTGAACCAAGACGAGAAGTAAGAGAGATCTTGATTGGAAGAGTTGCCCTTCCAATAGACGGGGGTCCCCCACGTTTCGATGCTATACCTCAAGAAAGGAATAGGACGATGCCACTTCCTCGTTCCTGAGGCAACGTTGATGCCTCCATATTACCTATTCATGACATTCACATTGTTTCATCATCAATTAATCGGTGTAGGTTTACCTATGGTGATAAGGTTATTGTTCTAAATCGTGCTTTTAATCATATATCTAGACGAGCAAGAAGTCTTTTGGTGGGACCATTGACTGTGGAATGATTTGAAGGTAACATGTATTATTTAGCCATTGAAGATGGTCATCGATATGAGATTCATGTGAATCAAGTTCGATTAAGGGTCTATGTCCCTCGCATGACTTAGCAATAACTTCTCATTTTAGCTTGTTAAAGTAGGTAGGACTGAAAAAGCAGTAGGTTGAGTCTCTTTTTATTTTCCTGTGTCGGGTCTTTTGGCCATTGAGTCTGGCCCTTCACTTGGTTTGAGTGTGTCCTTTAATAAATCTTGCAACTATTTTAACAGTTCTTAGAAGAGATTTGTTTTAGGATTTCATTTCCAACATTTATTTTTATGCATTATTTTTGTCCCATACATGTTGCTCTGGTATTGTCTGTTTCCATGTGTGTAAGAGCAAGTACATTTGAAGATGAAGAAAACAGCTAAGTGTTGGATATTTGTATTTAAAATGGTGTTGCGGACGAGATATTTCTGAGGTTCTCAAGCACTCTCTCCCTTAGAGCGTTTGTCCCAGTTCGAGTCAAATGTTATCACATATATTGTAGCAGGGCTACTATGATGCAGCATATGGATTTTTCTCTTCATTTTCTGAGCTAGACATATTCATGGAATACAACATGGATCATTATTACAACATGAGCCATTCGAAGCCTTCATTCAGTAGAAGATGCAGAGCATTGCCTTTCCATGACTGAGATGACTTTGGTGATGGCATAGTCCATTCAAGCAAATCAGCAGCGATGGTACACATTTGACAGATTTGCACTTCAGGTAGTGACATGTGTGGTTGAGCAAGTATACGGGTAGTACTTGGATGTATTTCTTGTCTCTATCAGTTATTTTAGTAGTTGTGACTTCACATTTATGAGCTTGTTGTGGTACTATATTAGGAGTGACTTATATTGTGAGTGGTTGGGCAATCTTTTATGTAAGGCTTTCATGTATGCTCATCTTAAACAAACTTAGTCTATCCTGTTGTGTTGGCACCATCTATCACTTCCCCCACCCATCCATATTTTCCATTTAGACACTTACCCAAACTTGAATTTTGACTTGTGACATTGAGGACACCATCTTCCCCTACTTAGTTTATGATAACAGACCCCATGGTGTTTTGTGTCTCGACTCTAACAAACCTTGCCGAAGCATTGATCCTCCTGGGCCAGGAGAACCCACTGGTGTTGGTTCCTAAGCATATGTGAGTTAAGTTTTGAAGCCTTGACCTCTATGGTCGGTTGCCCCCAATGTTTGTCCCTGACTGTGGATATTCCCCCTAGTTACCCAAAGAGTTGTCTACAAAAACTTGAAGCAATATGTCTACCATGATTACATGCATTATATTATATATGCTTATCTTATGGAATGCAAGCCCATGAACAAATTTGCAAACTATCTTTACACACACCTAAAACGGGCTATGAAATGAAATGTGAAAGGCCTAAAAACCAGTGGATAAATAAATGTTAAATCTAAAGACTGTTGGTCTGATTAACATCTAATTCTAAGTGTCCCCTAGGATCTCTTCACTACAGCTTCTTGTGTACTTATGCAAGGGTCCTAGAAAAGAACCTCATGGAGCTTGAGTTTAGCTTGGATGTGAGCAGTAGACAGTTGTTAAAGTTGAATGGGCACTCTTCAAATCAACTCATCCATTTGTGAGACACCTACATTCCCTATTGTTCTTTATTCATCATGAATTCAAGTGGACCCATGTTTCATTCCGTCTGAGAGATCACTATGTTAAAAGTCAACAAGTTTTCCCCTTGACCTTAAGCCTTTGTTTCATCACTTCACCCTTCACAGCTAGTTGCCTAAGTCTTGTAAGTGAGCATACTTGAGAGGCTTTATAGCAGTTTGAATGGTTACTCTGATTAAAGTCTAATGATTATTTATATGCTTGTACCACTACTATGCTAAAAATGTTTTACGTTTTGCTGCTAACATAATTATATGAGATTTTTGCATTCATGATGTACTCAAGAACATCTTAATTAGTGCTCTACCTTCAGTTTGGGTACTTTGACCTAGTCAACCTAGTTGACCAAGTCAAACACGATTCCCAAGGTAGTGACTACAAAAAAACAATGGTTAAATCTGCTCCAGACATGCCCAACAGCAATACCGCAGTCTCAGATTTTAGGATTGGATCACAGTTTTCAAGAGCAGTTATTATGATCACTTTATTATTGATCTGATTATATTTTTATGATGAGATTGCCTCAGAGAATGGCGCTCCTAGGGTGCTATAGCACTCCAAGGGGTATGAGCTCTGATGCGGGCAAGCGCCCCCCCTGCTTCGCTCCAAGAGGAAGCAATTAGGAATCACTCCCATAATCGTGATTCTTGATCGCTTCCTCTTGGGAGCGTTTTTTTGGAATCGTGCTTCCCTAATGCTCCTTGGTTTTTTGGGAGCGCTTAGGGAGCGATGAGGAAGATTCACTCCCGAAGTTCTTCCCCATCGCTCCCTAAGCGCTCCCAGGAGCAAAAAAAACGCTCTTGTTACCACCCCATTTTGATAGGGTTATCCAGACAGAGCAACAGGGGAAGAGTATGAGTCCTTTTTGTGCATAAGGTGTTGCTTGGGCCTCCACAGCTTGCAAAACTCCACAAAGAAGCCAACCTGGAAACAAAAAAACCACAGATATGATTATGAAGGCTCTATCAACAGGAAGGAGAGACCCATTGGCATCGGTGGTCAGCATCACAGTCAACAGCAGCAATGGGATTTCTGGTGGTATCGTCATTGAGCATTTTGAGCAGGCCCGAGAATCCAATCTACGATGTAAATTTCAAATCTGGAAATTAGCATGAATGGTATGAGTTAGCAAAATTACTAGATGGCGCATCCACCCAATTGAAGCCCCAGGTCGTCCAGGATCTCGGCAGAAATCAAGGATGGTCATCTACGATCTGCATATGCTTTGGCAATCGATTCATGATGACTAGGTGATTAACACCTCAAATACAACACGAATTCGTTCTTTGGCTTTCGAATGGAATGGAGACCCGTGTTGTGTCTGACAACGGATTACACGCTATTCATTTGATCTGGTGACGATAGACACCGACAAGAACAATTGGAACTGCAACTGTGGCGTTCTGAGGATTAATTAAAACGTTGAAGGTCCAGGGTTAACTGAGGTCGCTAGTTGCGTTTCACCCACAAACTCATTGGCAGTCGGCTTGTGATGTTGGGATAGTTTGTGCCATTTTGTCACCATCTGTCATTTTCCACAATTGTGGGGCTTTCATACCGAACCACACCCACTCTAAATCGCTCCATGATTTGTTTCAGTGCCAAAGTCGGGTTCCGGAAGGATATTACTGATTTAAAAGGCCACGGGGCATCACCTGTCGTGTTTGCTTGACCACCAGTCGCTAGAGTTCAGATGTGTGTAAGTTTACTGGCAAACGATTACCCTGTTCGTTGGTGGGAGATCATCCACTAAATAATTGACCTTGGTCTAACCATTATGCAATTTCGATTTGGTCACCTTTAGTTGTTGTATGGAGCCATGGAATCCATGCACGTCAAACTCAAAGTGTTAAAAGACCCGATTGATGGTCTATCGTTCCTTTACGATTTCCATTGGCGCCTTTGTTTGAGCGAGTGTGGTAAGCCTTTAGTCAAAAAGGGAGCAACTGCACTCTAATAAAGTCTTTTGAGATAGTAGATCAATCTAAAGTGATAGTTACACTTTACTAGACTCTATCATGTATGAGGGTAAGGGATTAGAATTGAATCAAGCACATCAACCTCTCTATGTATTTTGATGTTGGTGGTGCTGATGCCTAATTGTTGAAGTTGATTGAACTCCTTTGTCATGACCTTGATAAAAATGTACCCTTCAATCAAGAAAAATCACTTATTAAGAATTGAAAGGTTTTTCTACCTAAATGTTCCACTCCATGCCCTAGCATATGTCATTACTCCTTACACCAAAATATTATTCTCCATCTTGGTTGGCCCAACTAGCACTTGGGGGTGGAGTTAGGATAAAACCACACATATATCCAAAGGTGCAGAATGGGTATATGCTTGCATTAGACAAGTTGGTCCTTGATAGGAGTCTGCTCAAGTACAAAGTGAATTTTTGAGCAAATACATCAGTGAACATGGAGTCTTTGGTAACCTGCATACAACCAAATATCTAGATGGGTTGAGTCCTATCGAATGGTGAAACGTGTATTGCTCCTCTACCGCATATCTGTATAAATTGGTGGTGAGGATGCTTTCATAGGTTGTTAACATTTCTTGAGTAGAGAGGTGTTCTAGCACCTACAACTTCATCCACAATGTGAACACTGAAGAAAAACAGTTTGAATGTAGATCATGCAGAGGAGTGTGCTCGAGTACTAATTGAATTGAGCAAATACATCTGTGAACATGGAGTCTTTGGTAAACTACAAGTGACCAAAGATGGAGATAAGTTGAGTCCTATCAAAATGGTGGAACATTTATCACTCCTCTACCACATATCAACATAAAATCGTGGAGAGGGTGCTTTCATAGGTTGTTAACACTTCTTCTACAAAGAAATGTTGGAGCACCTACAACTTCATCCAAAATGTGAAAAGAAACAATTTGAATGTAGATCGAGCAGAAAGCTTGGTTTTTGTGCACTACACATTGACGTTGTTGTCCCATTATTGTGATGCGGCCAAGAATGATAGAGAATATTTGACTTGGGACAACAATCCAAAGGAGGTTGAAACGACAAAATCATTTCTTTAAAGAAATAACTAGCACAAATAAGCCAGATTACAATAATCCATGAATGGGTAAAATAATATATAATTGATGATATAAAAGATGATGTTTTATAATGAGGTTGTAGCCCACATATATAGGATTATATGGTGACTGTTCACCAAAGGGGTATGTCCATTCGTTAAATCTATTAAGGTTAGGTTTTATGTATTATTATATTATAATATTATTATTATTGATTATTTAATATTATGTTTGTTACATTGCCTTTCCCTTAAGGGAAGCTTTGTCCTCAAAGCTTATTAAAGAGAAGGCTTACGCCTGATTACTTGCTTGTAAAGCCATCTCCCTATCTTTTGTGTTTAGTGTAAATTTTCCTTCAAAGCTCAAACTAGGGCTAAAACAGTATATTTAAAAGTGTTTACTGAAATAAACACACATGAACTTCTTTACTAGTATGCAGCGGAATATAAATAACTCAGGTCCATTCACAACATCAATCACATCAATAGAAACAACACAACCTTTTTGGGTATAAACCCTCGAACAAAACCCAAGATGGGAAAACCGATGCAACAGTATGGGAGAATATTTTATTAAGAAAATATGCAGCTTTTACAATATCATAAACTTGATTTATGCCCAAGATGGAAAAATCGAATCACACAAAATCTACTGAAAAAAACCTGTGAGGTGGCATGATTCCCAAGGCAATTGTACGGCCTACTGCTGTACGGTTTGTTGTACATATCCGTACGGTCTGTACAGACTGTACGGCCTGCTTCTGTACGGTTGTACGGTCCAGCTGTTGTCGATTCTACCTCCGCCAAATCCTCATGTGTCTCTCCTCTGCAAATTCTAGATTGCTGCTCCTCCGTCTTCTTCGCAAAAATTCTCTCTCTCTGTTTCTTTTCCTCTGTCTCTATCGAAATGCAATTGTCCTCTCCGCCAATTGATCTTTCTCTGATAACTCAATGCTAAGCGAAAACCCTAATCTCACTATAGATCTATGGATGAGATCCTCAAGTGAGATTGGATGGCCAAGATTAGATCTGGCCATCACTTAAATATTTTCACTTACACTTTACAAAAAGTGTTTTATAAAATCAATCATTAATTAGATCACTTTAATTTATTTTCCAAAGTGAACTTAGGAAAAGTAATTTAAATACAATTAGCTTCCTTTTTTGAGTCTTCTGCATGCAAGGACACATGCATGCAGGAAGACCTTCTTTGATGCCACTTTCTAACACTCCCTCTCAACGAGGAAGAGATTTGGTAACAACCCCAACTTATCCTTGAACTTCACAAAACTGTGTCTACAAAGTACCTTGGTGAAAATGTTCGTCGCCTACTCATTTGTCTATATGTACTCTAACCGAATGGTTCCCCTCTTAACACAATCTCTCAAGAAGTGGTACCTGATGTCTATTTGTTTGCTTCGGTCATGGAACACTGGATTTTCAAATAGCATGATGCCACTATGATTGTCATAGTGAACTACTGTAGCCTCTAGCTCACACTCGAACCCCGAAAGTAACTTCCTCAGCCACATACCCTCACAAGCAGCCAGGCTAGTTGCCATGTACTCAACCTCCACCAAGCTCAATGCAACTGACTTCTGCTTTCTGCTGAACCAAGACACAACCCCTGATCCAATGTTGAAACAGCAACCTGAAGTACTCTTCATGTCCTCTACACATCCTCCTCAGTCGGCATCTATGAAGCCTGCTGACTGTACACTCCCCCGGCGCTCATAAACCAATCCATACTCCACTATACCTCTAATGTAGTGAAGTATGTGCTTTGCAGCTGTCCAATGCACTCTCCGAGGGTCTACCATGAACTGACTCAAAGAGTTGACTGCAAAGTTGATGTCTGGCCGAGTATTGACCAAATACATAAGCAATCTGATAAGCTGACAATACAAGGTAGGATCAAATCCGTCTGACCCTGATGCATCAATCTTCCTCCAGTTGGAAACTAGAGGTATGGCCATAGGCTTGCAGTCTTCCATCCTGAATCTCTTCAAGATCTATACTACATACTTCCCTTGTCCAATGAAGAAGCATCCATCTCTCTGCCAAACCTCCAAGCCCAGAAAGTAATGCATCAACCCAACGTCTTTCATCTCAAACTCAACTGCAAGGTTGGACTTGTGGTCTCCAATCAACCTCTCATCTCTTGTAAGAAAGAGATCATCTACATATAAGACCAGTATGAGAGCCACCTCACCTATCAAGAAATACAAGTTGTGGTCAGCCTCACTCCTTTGAAATCTCATCTCCTGTAGATAGTTAGCTATCCTCGAGTACCATGCTCGAGGTGCTTGCTTGAGCCCATAAAGAGCTCTATGCAGCTTGCATACATACGTCTCCCTGTTCTCCACATCAAACCCCTCTGGTTGCTCAATATATACCTCCTCCTCTATCACTCCATTGAGGAAAGCAGTCTTGACGTCCATCCGATGCACTCGCCAACCCATCTCTGCTACTACAAAGATAATGGTCCCAATAGAAAAATACCTAGCAACAGGGGCGAAGGTCTCCTCATTGTCAATACCTTCCTTCTGTGCGAACCCCTTAGCCATGAAGCACGCCTTATACTTCTCCACGCTTTCGTCTGATGTATGCTTTACCTTGTAGATCCATCTGGATCCCACCACCTTTTTACCTTCAGGTCTTGGCACAACCTCCCATACCTGATTCTTCATGATTGAGTCATACTCTTTAACCATGGCCTCCTGCCACACATCATGTTGTGCAGCCTCCTCGAAATTGGAAGGTTCAGAGTTGATCAACCATGTCATTAGTGCCATATAACTGAGTATCACTAGTGGTTTGCTCCGTCTCATGGAGTCCGTGGAGGATCCACCTGCCTGGAATCTTGTACTGTGGACCAAAACCACTTAGGACTTGCCCTAGTGTTTACCTGTTGTGGTTGCTGGATATTTGTCTCCTGTTGTAGCTCATCCTCCAAGTCAATGCCTGAAGGATCCTATCCACCTGACTCCCTCTTACTACCAAAACCTGTGCCATGTGTCTGTACCTGTACCTGTACCTCTAGCTCCTCCAACTTGACCCCCGAATCCTGTGTCAGTTGTTGCTCTGCCGGTAAGTCCATAGATCTTCGCAAGGCCTTATCCTCATCATACTGGACATCCCTACTCACAATGATTCTCTTGCGAGTAGGAATGCATGCTTTGTATGCCTTCGAAGTCTCTTTGTACCCAACAAGTAACCCCTTCTCTCCAAAAGGATCCAGCTTCTTCCTAGTGTCAGTATGAACATGACAATAGCAAACACTCCCAAATATGTGAATGTGACTCACATCTGGCCTAGTGCCTGTGAAGACCTCCTCGGGTGTCTTCCTCCCCAAAGTTGTGTGGGGACACTTGTTCTGAATGTATACTGCAGTCATGTATGCCTCCTCCCAAAGGAATAGTGGTAATCGTTGATCAAATAGCATGGCTTTGGTTGCCCCTACCATAGTCATGTTCTTGTGCTCTGCTACTCCATTCTGTTGTGTAGTATGAGGCACGGTGTGCTCCTTCTTGATCCCCTCTGCCGAACAATACTCCAAGAACTCATTGGAGGTGTACTCTCCCCCATTGTTCGTTCTCAAAACACGACTCTTCCTTCCTGTCTAGTTCTCAATGAGAGTCTTGAACTCCCGAAACCTCTCAAAGACCTCTAACTTGGCCTTCAGAAAATAGATCCAAGTCTTCCTGGAATAGTCATCAATGAAGGTCACGCAGTAACTATAACCACTGAAAGAATGGACACTCATAAGTCCGCAAATATCCGAATGCACCAAGTCCAAGGGCTCCTTAGACTTGTGCTCACGTTGTGGGAAAGGCTTCCTGATGTTCTTCCCCAAAGCACAACCCTTGCAGTGGTTATGCTTCTCCTCCTATACCTGAGGAACTCCAATGACTGCCTGTCTCAAGTGCCTCAGTGCTCCATGGTGTAAGTGTGCCATCCTCTTATGCCACCACTCACCTTGACTGTTGTCGCTACTAACTAGAGCCTTTGCAAGCTCAAAGTGTAGTCTATACACTTTCCCGCTCCTGATGCCAATCACCTGATCCAAGCTCATATCTGACCCCTTGGGGCTGATATACACTCTATGGTCTCGGAATTTCAACTGAAATCCCTTGTCCTCCAGAGTGGAGACTGATATGAGGTTCTTGGTCAACCTCGAAACATATAATACATCAACAAAACTGAGGGTTTGCCAGACTCCCTCTGAAATGAAATAGTGCCAACTCCCTGCGCCTAATACTGCACATCATCACCCAACTCAACATGGATAACTATTCCACCCTCCTGCAAGTCCTTGAAGAATCTCCTCTGTCCAGTCATATGACTAGATGCTCCACTGCTGATGTACCAAATACTGCTACATGTGGTGCTTGCCATGCAAGTTATCAAGCAAAACTCCTCATCGAAGTTCCTGCTGAAATCCTCCATCTCGACAGATTCGGCCATCTAAGTGTTGCTCTTCTTCTTCCTGTCTGGGAACTGGGAGGCAAAGTGACCCTACTTGTGGCAAATAAAACACTTGACCTTTGACATGCAAGGTTCTTCTTACCACCCTTCTTCCTCTTTGCCTTACCCTTTCTCTTCCTTGTCAGGGCTAGAGCCTCCTCATCCACAA
This sequence comes from Pseudotsuga menziesii, assembly GCA_001517045.1. Classification (NCBI taxonomy): domain Eukaryota; kingdom Viridiplantae; phylum Streptophyta; class Pinopsida; order Pinales; family Pinaceae; genus Pseudotsuga; species Pseudotsuga menziesii. Next base: position 468,557 of record LPNX010420637.1, on the reverse strand, counting down.
TCTGTGGGGCACTGCTAGATGAGCCTAATCCTTGACCCATGCAGGTCTCCTGCTACACAAAGTCATCCCATAGTCTCTGCCAATCAGGGAGCTTCTCCCTAGCCACAACACTTTTGACAAAGGTGTCCCATGGCTTAGAGAAGCCATTGAGGGCTATCTGAACTAGCTCCTCATCCTCAGTCTTAGAGTCAACAGCTCCAAGCTCGTCCCTGATCTGTGTGAGCCTTGTGAGATAAGGCACCACTCCTTCTCCATTGGCCATCTTGGTGTTGTGCATCCTCTCTTGCAGCATCATATTCTAGATTTCATTCTTGCTCTGGTATAGACTTTCCAAATCCATCCACATCTTTGATGCGGTCTTCTTCCCGGGAAGGTGAGGTACTATTTGGTTTTTCACCCCATCCCAGATGATCAACATGGCTCTGGAATCAATCTTCTTCCAAGCTATCAAATCCGTCAGATCTGTGGGTGCAACCTTCGTGGAGTCAATGTGCTCCTCTGCATCATTGACATCCAAGATCCTTGTGATCATTTCTTTTCATGTAGGAAAGTTTTGATCACCCTGGAGTCTATCCTCAACTCTCAAGTACACGGCCATACTGAAGTGTACCTGTCAAACCCTAGATCTGCAATCTAGGTTTGTGTCTTCAAATATATCTGCCCCTGATCTATCACTGTTGCTGCAAATCTCTCAAATCTAGCTCACCAAAGCTCTGATACCATGTAAATTTTCCTTCAAAGCTCAAACTAGGGCTAAAACGGTATATTTAAAATTGTTTACTGAAATAACCACACATGAACTTCTTTACTAGTATGTAGCGGAATATAAATAACTGAGAAACATTCACAACATCAATCACATCAATAGAAACGACATAGTCTTTTTGGGTATAAACCCCCGGACAAAACACAAGGTGGGAAAATCGGTGCAGCCATATGAGAGGATATTTTATTAAGAAAATATGGAGCTTTTACAATATCAGAAAACCAATTTATGCCCAAGATGGCAAAATCTACTGAGCAAAACTGGTGAGGTGGCATGGTTCCCAAGGCAGTTGTATAGCATGTTGTTGTACTGCATGTCGTTGTACGACCTGTACGAAATCTGTACAACCTGTTGTACGGATCCATACGCTCTGTATAGATTGTATGGCCTGCTACTGTACGCTTATGCGGCACTATTGTACGGTTGTATGGTCCTGATGCTGTACAGATGTACCTCCTCCAAATCCTCTTGTCCCTCTCCTCTGCAAATTCTGGAGTTTTGTTCCTCCATCTTCTTCGCAAAAATTCTCTCTCTACTTCTTTTCCTTCGTCTCTGTCGGAATGCAATTGTCATCTCCACCAATTGATCTTTCTCTTATAACTCAATGCTAAGCGAATCACTATAAATCTATGGATGAGATCCTCCGGTGAGATTGGATGGCCAAGATTAGATCTGGCCATCACTTAAATATTTTCACTTACACTTTATAAAAAGTGTTTGATAAAGTCAATCATTAATTAGATCGCTTTAATTTATTTTCTAAAGTGAACTTAGGAAAAGTAAATTAAATACAAATGGCTTATTGTTTTGAGTCTTCTGCTTGCAAGGACACATGCATGCAGGAAGACCATCCTTGTTGCCACTTTCTAACATTTAGTAACTACGAGATAGGCGACACTTGATGAAACGAGACTATATGAGTTACGAATTCCAAGAAAAAATGTCACATCATTTATGATGTGGTCCATCTATGATCTATCTTCATCGGAGATGATTATTGATCATCTTGCTGGATAAATCTTCTCGTTTTCTGCTTAGGTTGTAGATTTTGTGTTCTTTTGCTTCTGAATTTACAAGTTCTTTGTTTATGTTCATTTTGACCATGTCGTTGGTCAAAATGCTTTTTGTAATTTGGGTGTCAATAAGGAGTTCTTGTTGTTTGTTTTGTTGTTGGATTGACTTCCTTCTAAACTATGACGGGGACCAATATTGTATTTGTTGCTTCCTCCTTAACTTGAATTTGTTTTCTGAAGAGCCTGGATGCTTCCTTCTGAATTTGAACTAATTTGCTCTCTAATAGATTATTATTATTCTGAATCTTCTAGAACTTTCTGTCTTGTGACTATTTGTCCTCTTTTAACTTCTTGATTTGTTCCTCTAGTTCTTGATTAACCTTCTTCAAGGAGGAATTTTCTTCGTCTTTTCCCAGTAATTTTTGTTAGAGATCTTGAATCTTCTCTTCTAACTTTTGTTTGCACTGTGTTTTATCCAATGTCTTCTTGATTTGAAGCGACAATTTCTGATTATGATCTCTTAGACGAGAGATCTCTTCATCTCGTTCTTGTATGTCCTTGTCAAATTTGTTTCTCGCAATTTCAAATTCCTTAGTTTGTTTGGTGGACTCCCAAATATGATCTTTCAATTTGGTATTTATTAAATCATTAAAATACTTCTCTTTGTCATTTTCAAATTGTAATTTTTTATTGCTTTCCTTGTAGTATTCTAATTCACTTTGCAATTGGGAAGTTTTAATATGTTCGTTTGGCTGAGCTCACGTGACTGACTCACGCGAGCCTCCTTGGGCTGATCGAACCCTGCAGAGCGTCGACCCTGGCAGCAACCTGCTGTTTCGTTCCCTGGCTCCATGGGCCTAGATGGGAGCCTTGAAGGCTCCACGTCTCATCCACCAAAGTTGGTGGCCTTCCGAAAACTCATAGCAAGCTGTGGAAAACGTAAACTGAATGAGACACAGCAAAAATTCGTGAAAAAGATGGATAGCATCCCTACGATCGCCCTTCCAGCTAAAGAAACGTGTAGATCGGCTCTAAATCTGGCAGATCGGGGTCTCATTGGATAATCCACAAGCTTGTGGCCCTCTCCCAAGGCAGTAGATGCATGGGTGCAGAGGAATTGGGGATGGTTAGTAAAAGTAGGCATCAGAACTACTCTGTAGGCAAGGGATTCTTCGTATTCGTGTTCGAAGAAGAAGAGGATAGAAGCCTCATATTTAGGAACAGACCCTACTTCATGGGTCCCTAGGGTTTATATTTGAATAAATGGACCCCAGACTTCGACCCAACGCAAGATGTGTCGTCGGTTGTCCCGGTGTGGGTGTGTCTTCCCCATTTACCACTGCACTGATAGAACCCGAAGACTTTGAAAACCATTGGCAACACCCTCGGGAAATACATAGATCGCGCGGAGAGAAAGGACCAGTACTCCTACATGAAAATCTGTGTTGAGGTGGATCTGGAATTAGGGCTACCAAAAGCAATCAACTTAACGATCTCAGATTGGTCACACATCCAAGAGCGCTTGATTACGAACAACTCCCCTTCAAATGCAGGTACTACCATAACCACGGACACTTTGCGAGATACTGCAAGAAGGCGGCTGAGGAAGTGGCTGAGAAAAACAAAGATCAATGGACCCAGGCACAGAAATCTGCCTCGGCAAGGACGAATAGTAGGAAGAAAGGGAAAGAAACGTCAGTAGGATCTGATGTGCCAGAAGTAAGGCAGGAACAAGAGAAGGGAAACAAAGATCAGCAAAGAACAGAAGCAGAGGAAAATCACTTTGAAACACTAAGGGTAACAAAAGACAACACAGAAACGGTTACGAAGGAGATCGAGCAGCCCCCTCCCCCAACAGCTGAGAAGGAAATGATAGATGCACCCCACCCAGGATCTCCAGCTGGAATCTTCTCCTCGCCTTCCTACGCTGAGGTAGCAAGGAAAAAACCTCCGAAATCCTCAGGGTCATCGGAGGATGAGTCCTTTGAGAGGCCTTCCAAAAAAGCCAGGAGGAAATCCGACAGGGAAACCCAAGAGGAAGAAGCAGAGAGGCAAAAATTGCAGGGCAGCCAAGCTACAATCGAAATGACAATGGGGAGAAACACCAGAACAAGACCTCCCAAGGCAGGTTCAACCCACCCCAATCTCAGTAAATAATGCGGCTGGTCTCTTGGAATTGCAGAAGACTAGGGAACCCTTCAAAAGCCAAAGCAAAAAAAGACCTTCTGAAAATTGAAACCCCCGAGATCCTCATGCTCCAAGAGACTAAGATTGAAGGGGAATCCCTCCTTCATATCATTAGTACAAAGTGGAAGAAAAAGGCAAGGAAGGCCATCAGCGCTAGAGGCACCTCCGGGCGTCTAGCAACATTGTGAGTAGACGAAGAGTTCACTTTTGAAAGCTCCCTTGAAACCCAACACTGGATCTACACTGATCTCCGTCATAAAACAAGTAAGCTCACCCTCTCTCTCTTCAATTTGTATGTCCCTGTCCATCAGACAGAAAAGAAAGATTGTTGGCTAACTCTGGCAAACTTCATAGAAATATATTCCCCTCAGAACATAATAATTGCGGGAAATCTAAATCTAATTTTTTATCCTAAAGAAAAGAGGGGAGGGAACAACGGCAAGGATCAAATGCTCCCCCTGGTTGAGGATCTCATGTAGCAGTGGGATCTAATAGATATCAATCCAAAGCGAGGTCTGTTTACTTGGACAAACAATAGAGTTGGGACAGACCACGTAGCTTCCCATCTGGACCGTTTCCTGGTTCAAAGTTCACTGCTTGAAAAGAGGGTGATCTCCTCCAAAACTCTCCCAAAGTTGACTCTAGATCACAAACCCATCCTGCTCCAGCTGGAAGAAGAAGAGAATTTGGGGCCCATACCCTTCAGATTCAGCCCTCTATGGATCGAAAAGGAAGGGTTCAAGGAAAAAGTGATCTCAGCTCGGTCTATTTCAGTGAGAGGATCCCTCTCCTTTGTGTGGGAGCAAAAATTAAAGGCCACGAAGGCAGCTCTGAAGGAATGGATCAAGAAACCCAACAAGACTCCAACTAGCTATAGAAAAGAGACTATCCGAATTCTTGAAAATCTTCAAGTAGACCTTGAAAGAAAAGACATTACCAGAGCAGATTTGGAAAAGGAGCAGGAAGTCCAAGCAAAATCTTTTCTCTCTTTTCGGCAAGAAGAAGAGTTCTTGAGGCTGAAATCTCGAAGTTTGTGGCTAAAAGTTGGAGATCGTAACACATCCTACTTTCATAGACAATGTAGAGCCAGACTGTCCAAAAACTATATCTCTAAAATCACCACTTCAGACGGGATCCTGCACAAAGGTCATGAACAAATTAAGCTTGCAGCTGAAACTCAGTATCAAATTATGTTCAAAGATAATAGAGAAGGAAACGAGGGTGCCTCCATAGATTTTATTTCCCACATTCCTCTCTTTGTTAGCAATGATGATAATTCAACTCTCTCAAAGCAATTTACAGAGGAAGAAATCTGCAATATAGTATGGGCTATGGAACCTGACAAGGCCCCAGGGCCGAATGGCTTCTCAATCCACTTTTACCGACAGTGCTGGGATATCATCAAATCGGATTTCCTGAGAATGGCAAAAGCTTTTCAGTAGAAAGCCAAGGTGGGTGGCAACACTAACTCCACCTTTCTTGCTCTGATCCCCAAGCCAAGGTGAGCACCTTTGAAAGATTCAGGCCAATCTCCCTTTGCAACTCATCCTATACAATACTGGCTAAATTACTGGCAAACAAAATCAAACCTTTTCTTGGGAAACTCATCTCTCCCAGCTAGGGAGCCGTCGTAAAAGGGAGACACAATATAGACAATGTGATTCAGGTTCAAGAAGCCATTCACTTGAGCTACCACCGGAAGGAGCAAGGAATGATAATTAAGCTTGACATGGCAAATGCATTTGACCGGGTAAAACACTCATTCCTTTTCAAATTTCTCCTCCCTTTCGGTTTCAACTCTAATTTTGTTAATTTGATCAAAGCATGCATTACATGTTGAATTTTAGCGTTAGCATATAACTTTAAAAATTTGCAAATAAACTTAAACAAATAAACAATGCAGTAAAAACATATTCATCACATTAGCACAATGGACACAATATTTTTCACTGGGGAAACCTTCAAAAGACAAAAACCCCAAAAGCATTAGTAGCTCATCTCGTGAATGAGATGACTTAGGAAATTCTTCAAAAAGTTCCTCAAATCCAGATTTGGATTTTAACCACAATACAATAAAATTCTCAGTAAGAAACTGAGCAAGAATATCAAGCCCTAGCAGTAGAAATTTTCCAGACCTACCTGGAAAGAACTGTCCAAAAACAGTCTGCTAAATAACTGTCAAAAGTGACAAATTCTCAGATCTATAAAAAAAAATCAAAATTTTCCAAATCTGTCAATGGCTGCCCGAACTGGTTTCCTAACCTGCCCAAAACTTCCTACTTCTACCCTCTATCTGCTTTTCTCCTGCCCGGCCGTACACTGCCCGAGTGCCCAGACCAGATGTCTACTCAACACTAGGTTGAGTCTACCCACGGCAGAGCTAGGTCTATATCATGGTCCCAGGCCAGATATCTACCATTCAATAGAATGGTTACTCAACACTAGGTTGAGTCTTCACCGTGGTCCCGAACCAGGTGGTCCCATTCTCCTAAGAGAAGGGATCTCGATGCTACTCAAAACAATCAACATTACAAAACCATGGATAGCTCCATTGGTAAATGACAGACCAACCAATTATTTCCAGGCCACGAGGGGAATTAGGCAAGGTTGCCCCCTCTCTCCATTTTTGTACATATTAATGGAGGATGCATTGAGCAGAAAGCTAGCTGCAAAGAAGAAGGTCGGGACAGTTCCAGGCATAAGGATAGTAAAAGGCATAGAGCATATTAATCACGCACTCTTTGTTGATGACTCTCTGCTCTTGGGGGGACTTCCATAAAGATAGTCAAAGCCTTCAGTGGAATTCTCCAAGACTTTTGCAGTATAACCGAAGCTCTCATTAATAAAAGAAAGAGCGTTGTGTATGGCTGGAAAGCAGATCAGAAAGACATCCAATGAATTGCAAACGGTTTGGGCTTCTCGGGCTATGCCAGTTGGGAAAAAATTAAGTATCTTGGGCTTCCCCTTACCTTGGGGTCTAATAGAGCTTCGTTGTGGGACGATGTGCTGAGCAAGCTAAGATCAAAAATCAGGGCTTGGGGAGGCCAATGGCTTACCAAAGCTGGCAAGCTTACATTGGTGAAAGCAGTGCTCTCCTCTCTGCCAATTTACCAAGCTTCCTTTCTTCTAGCTCCAAAATCGATAATGGAACAGATCTCTAAGTTAATCTGGGACTTCTTATGGCAAGGAGGTAAAGGAAACCATAAGAAATTCCACCTATTAAGTGGGACATTGTCAAGCTACCTCTGGCTAAAGGAGGACTACAAATCCAGGATCCGAGATTAACAAACCTAGCACTTGGAGGAAAAATACTGTGGAAATTGCATACAGACAGTAAACATCCTGACAATAGAATTCTGAGATTGAAATACATGAAAGGAGAGCCCCTGCGCAATCTCCAAGAAGTCAATTTTCTAAATGGATCTGTTACGTGGAATTTATGTAAAAGAGGCTACGATTTCTTCCAAAAAAGTCTCTTCAGAATTCCTGGCAGAGGTAATGAGACGTCGTTGTGGAAGGATAGAATTATGGGGAAGCCACCATTAGACACCGTGGAGGGGATCAACGGCATCCGAGACTGGCTAAAACTGTGTGGGTTCTCAACGGTGGTTGACATCTCAAGCTGGGAAGAAAACGGGTGTTGGCACGACTGGGCTCTTCCACGTATGCCAAAGCACATTGAAAACCAAAAATCGCAGCTCCTTCACGTGCTCTCTGATATGGCTCCCGTCCACCTGCAAGAGAAAGACCGATGGAGATGGGGGAAAATAGGCTCCTACACAGCAACGCAAGGATTCTCATCTCAGCAAAAGAAGCAAGCAATGGGTCTCCTAGCAGAACTTTGGAAACGAGTTTGGGATCATGGCAGCCTACCAAAGGTAAAAAATTTCTTTTGGATACTAATGAACATAAAGGCATTAACCGAAGAAAATCTAGCAAAACGTGGCATAATTGGACCCCATGGATGCATATTGTGTTGCAGAGAATCGAAAACCAGCAACCACCTGTTCGTGGATTGTAATTTCGTCCGGGAAGTGTGGTCTCTCACTCTTCTTGGCCTCAATGTCCCAGCTCTGGAGAATACCACGATGATAGCGTTATTTTCCACTTGGAAAACGAGATACCCTCACCCAATTCAAGGTAAGTCTGCATGGAGCGGAATTTGGGTGGCTATTCCCAAATATGTGCATTGGAGCATCTGGTTGGCCAGAAATGATAATATCTTCAACAATGTTCAGCAACAACCGCTTAAGGTGGCTGCAAACGCCAAAGCCTTCCTCATTAAAACGATTGGAGTCCAATCTTTTAAAAAGGGACATACGTTTCTCCCGGAAGAAAAAAAATGGCTTGGCACTTACACCTTCAAAGATAGGAAAAAGGATCCGAGCCGGCCGAGCATAACTCCAAGATGGCGACTAAGAGATCCGAAATCAGATTTTCAGATTTGGTGGAGGACACAAGGGAAAGCTTTGATCTTCTTGGACGGTGCCTCCAAAGGAAACCCAGGGAGGGCAGGAGCTGGTGGGGTGATTTACTCTGCGAATGGCAAAAGAGTCGATAGCTTCAATTGGGGACTTGGTCATAAAACCAATAATCATGCAGAAAAACTAGCGCTATTTAAAGCTTGTCAAATAGCACGAGGGAAAGGGATCAAAGACATTCAAGTCTTCAGAGACTCAGAAATCTTGATAAAGACTCTATCCTCAAATGCCATTTTCAATGATCCATTGCTCAACAAAGTCTTACAAAGGCTGAGATCAGTGATGCGCGATTTCTCTTCGCATCTATTGTTTCATATTTTGCGTGGGTTGAACAAGGAAGCCGATGTTAAGGCAAATGAGGGTTGCTTACTCCCTCGGAAGCTCTGAGGATAAATGAAGAAGAAGCCCATTGGGCTCCCATTCCGTAGACGGGAGGAAATATGATCGAGGCTGTTAAAGAGGTCTTCTAAGAGATTGAAGATTGATTGTCATAACGGCTGATTTGGTTAAATCCCAGCCCTCATTATTTTTATAAAAATCATAACCGTTCTAGTTATAAAAAAAAATCACTTTCCAATTTCTGTGATTCTAACTTTGAGTTACTTTATTCGTCTTTCATAATAAAATATTTACCACATATTGGACAGGAGCGATTTCCATTCTTAAAAAATGTCGGATATTGAAATTCCATTTCGCAATAAGGACACTTAGTCCAAAATTTAGATTTATATATGAAATCCATAATTTCTTCAACAAATCCACAATTGGCTTCAATGACTTCTTCAATATCCTCTGAGACTTGAATTATGCTCTTTTTAATATCTTCTTGGTCTTCTTTCTTTGTATTAAATAATAATTGTAATGGCAATTATTAATTATTAATAATAATTATTATTATTATTATTATATATATATATATATATATTGACTTTATGAAATATATTTTAATGTTTCCTTTATAAATTTTCTCAAACCTTTCTATATACCCTTACTTGACTTGGACTTGGGTTAGATAGCTCTTGCACCTATACACCCTTTTTATATATATGTACACTTCTTTACTTCTTTATTTTTGGAGTTGGACTTTAGACTTTCATACCCCCTTTATAAATTTCGCTTAAAACATATGAAATAATTTTATAATTTCTCTTATTTGTATGACTTAATATGACTTTTCACTATAAAATAATAGTTTTTTAATATTGTTAGTCAAACAATGATGTTTCACTTTTATTAATTACCTTTTATTCCTTTTTGTGACGTTTCACGTATCTTTAGAAACTTGTAATATGAAAAGGTTACTTTTTAATTGTTTCAACTTAATCCAAACTTTATGAAGGGTCACAAGTCACAGCCTATAGTTGGCAGGAATTAATCCAACAACACTTATCCCTTCTCACGGCAACTCTAAAGACATGGAGACAAACTTTTGGTCACGGCGAATTAAATGGAATGACCTTCACAGTTTTGACACTACTCTTCGGCGGTTTATCTCTATGTTAATTTCTCTGTCTTTTTACCTCCACGCCACAAGTTATTTCTGCTGCCTTTCTGTATCGAGCTCAAACTCGATGGCGAAAGATAGAGACTCTTCGAATGCTTCGATTTATCACTGCAACGGACTTTTTATTTTTTTCGCTTTAAGAAACGTGTCCCCTACTTAATATGTGAATAATTGTTGCCAGGGTTTAAATCTTTTCCTTTTTAATGTTGCTTCTGTAACTATTGGCAGCGAAAACCTAAATCTTCCCTTTGTTGTCTTTCCTTGCAACAGATTAAGTCCTAGCCATTAGATTGAGCCTCTAGCACATGGATCAACCTCAAGAAAGGAAATCTTTGGCCCCAACAACTTGGCTTCAAAGGTGGTTTTTGGCAAATTGCATGGAATGAGGAAAACAAGACAAGGCTTTAACAAACAACCTGTGGTTTGCAAATTAAGACATGGTTTTCTCCCGTGGTATTAGGCATTATTGTAATGTTTTTCTCCCTAAACTAAGGAGGGTGCCATCCTTATCCCAACGACTTAGTTCCTTTTTATATTATTTTATGTAAAAGGGTTGGATCTCATCCATTAATCCAATAATAACCCTCATGGGGATCATCACAAAGCATTTTATCATGTAACAAACTTTTCCAAAATCCTAGATCTCTTCTAGAGAAGAATTCAGCCCCGTTTAGCTATTTAAAGCCTAAAGGAGGGTGAATTTCTTCCAAAGGGTGGAACTTTTTACTAGGAATAAAATTATACTCTTTTGCTCTTGCTTACTAGTTGTACTTGAGGCTATTCACTTGGTTCATCTTGGATAATCTTATGTGGTTGGCTTGATGGTGGAAAACCCATAAGGGTTTGAAGTAAATTAAATTTATTTTACTTGTACTTAGTAAAGTGTAGGATGATCACTACAACGATGTCCTACATGAATGTTTAATTGATATGTTTAACTTGATCATTGCAACCTCTTGATTTCATGTTGGTTTTATATTCATTAAATGCTTTACTAATGCTGTGATGAGCTTATGCATGGATAGATTGGTGGGTCCTCTTGAAATTTGCAGGTCTTTATTGCAGGATTGGAGCTGAAGGAATTTGGGTTAATCAAGCTATCAAGGAGGGGGATTATGTTATCCTCCATCCTCTCTTGGATTTTCCTATTTTATCTTCATCACATTAAGACTCCATTTGCCCCATGGGTGTTCCCTCAAGGCACAAAGTCCAGGGTTTGGTAGTGACAATTTTTATTTTGGTTTAAATTTCTTCCAATTACTTAATCTTACTTATCAATCTACTTTGTGTAGGTGCTTGGATCAAATCTCAGGGAGGACGCTTGAATGGTTTTTGAATTCTCTACTTAGACATTCAATTGCCACTTCTAAACCCTAAGGAGCTATGTAAAACCCTAATAATAAACCACCTCTTTTGTGAGCCTCTTTGTTACTCACTATATCCAAGTGCTTCTTCTTCATCGTAGGTAAATTATGTTTGAAGATCTTACCTTACCTGTTTATCTTGAATGCTGGTTTAAATCTGAGTTATTTAGTTGAAGTGTTGATTTTGTTTCTTAATTAAATACTAACCTTGTGTGGTTGATCTAGATCCTCCACATGCTTCCTATGGTTAGTAATATATTATTATCTCCACACTGAAAGCTTCCCAAACCAAGTAAATCAAATCGTATTTTATGAATTATTGTGATCATTCTTTGATGTCAAATAGTTGGTAAAGGTAAGTACTTCAATATTCTAACTAGTTATTACAATAATCCCTGAAAAACATCGTTGGTAAGGGAAAGTACTTTAATATTCTAATTAGTTATTAGTATTACAATATATCCCTGAAAAACTAGAAGCTGTTACCATGTTTGGCTTCAACAAGTCTCATTTGCAAATCGACTAGGGTTTGAATAATATATCACTGTTTCACAACTCCTAACCCTAAGCAAATCTATGAGTAATGTAATACTTCATATCTGATACCGTTCATTATTGCTACTGGTTATTATTGATGAATCGTTGTTCTTATTAGTACTGTCATACATGGCAGAGAATTTCGTAACTATCAATATTCTAATTAGTTATTACAATATATCCCTGAAAAACACCATTGGTAAGAGTAAGTACTTCAATATTCTAATTAGTTATTACAATATATCCCTGAAAAACTAAAACTGTTAGCATGTTTGGCTTCAACAATTCTCATTTGCAAATCGAATAGGGTTTGAATAATATATCACTGTTTCACAACTCCTAACCCTAAGAAAATCTATAAGTAATATAATACTTCAGATCTGATACCGTTCAGTATTGCTACTGGTTATTATTGATGGATCGTTGTTCTTATTAGCCTTCTGCATACTGTCATACATGGCAGAGAATTTCGTAACTATCAAAAGGTATATGTGAGATTAAATTTCTATTGGTGTCTTTGCCATACTGAATACTACCTTGATTTCTTACATATTTTGCAATCATTGGTACCAAAGTGACAAGTTTCAAACTCCTTAGGTGATCACTGTTAATACCTTTTGTTGGGCTACCATATCCATGATAGTCAGGGTAACAAATCCATAATAAGACACAAACAAAGTTCATTTAGCCCTTTCATTACATAATCTTTAGCTTCTAAAACATCAATGGTGAATCATAAAATCAAATAGCATTCCTTTCCTAATCATTGGTGACAAGTATTACAAATAATAGGGCTGATTAAGAGCGAAGAATCACAGTATAACAAATCTCTTCATGAGTGTAATAGTGTGGTTTTCCTATACTGCTATAGCTTGATGAAAGACATCTTGTTTAAAATCAAATAATCAACCTATTGCCTTTATCTTATCTCTGTCATTTAGGACTGTTGGCATCACTATTCCCTTGCATCACCACTCAATACTCTGAGGCACTCTGTTTTGAAACAACATTTTATGCTCCAGATCTGATTGGCATCACTTCGGTTGGAAAACCTTGAAGGATAAACCAAAACATAAGATCAATTTGCATCTCTTATTGACATGATACTCTGAGTAAGTTACTACTGTTTATAGGGCTGCTAGCATATTAGTGGACATTGGCTTATTGTTGTAATAAATACTCACTTGTTTCATCTGTTCGGCAGATTGGTTTTAAGGCATTAAACTCAGTGATCATAACTTACTGTTGTATAAGCCCTTATTTTCTTCACTCTTTGCAGGTTGTTTGAATAGTTAAGCACCTTAATTCACTATACAAGTTTACATTCTGATTCCTGAAACAGCCCTCTTAATCTACTATAGTGTATACCTTTGACCTCAATTTGGGTCTGTTTTGCACCTCCAACAAAGTCACATTAGTAATTTAGTTTGCAAATACCTCTTGATTCAGATCTGATTCCAATTGTATTGAGAAGTATCATATTTCGGCATCTAATAAATCACAAGTGTGTTTGCTATAATGATTCTGGAGATTTAAATTTATCCCTTATATCTTTTGATGATTAGAATCGAACAATGAATCTGGGTATATCAACCAAATAAGAAACATATATGACTTGAATAAAGGTGAATGACTTAAGTATATAGCATTGCAAGTTGTTGATTTTTCCTAAGCAGCATCGAGAGCCATTCTCTTGGAGAATGGAGGCACCTAGCCAGTTACCAGGAACTTCAACCAGTCTAGGACTGGGGGACTCAATCTAAAGCTGAGGGGCCATTCTTTGAATGGAGGCATCTGGTCAATTACCAGGAACTTGAACCAATCTAGGACTGGAGGACTCAGCCTAGAACTGAGGGGCCATTCTTTGAATGGAGGCACCTGGTCAATTACCAAAAATTTGAGCCAGTCTAGGACTGCGAGACTCGGCCTAGGCCCGAGGGCCGTTCTCTGGGAGAATGGAGGTGCTTGGTCAGTTACTAAGTATTTGACATTGAGTCAATTGATGCAGCCTAGGGTTGAGGCACCTGGTCAGTTACCAGGTTATCACCATAAGCCCTAGACCAAGTCTGGGCACGTGATGCACTCCTATCCTTGATCTATGGGCTATGTGACCTTCTCCAGGGATTAGCTACCCTTGGTTGAGACACCTAACAATCGATCTTGGTGGCACAAGGAGTTCAAGTTTAGAGCATTAGTAATTCTCCCTATTTATGAAGATGTACTTTGAGTGGGCATGAAGGACCCTGATGACCACTTGCTTTGACCACAAAACACTTGAAGGACCTTCTTACCCTAAGCCTTGGTCCATGAGGAAGACCAAGATGTTAAAGTCAAAACACAAGAAGGCCTATGGTACCACAAAAGGTTAAAGTCAAAGGGTAAAAATAAAAAAGAATAAAACCCTATTATCAATTCCTAATTATGTGGGACCAACTCAATGCTTGAAAGCCTATAAATGAAGTTCACTTCATTTCATTTCAATATAACATCATCACGCATTTTCTCCACTTGACTGCTCTTCAATTGACTGAGGAAGTTCATTGCTGCTGAAGAAGAGTTTTGGGTGAGTTTCTTTTTGGTGTCTCTCTATCTTACCCTAGTGTGGTGGCTTAGCCAACTAGGGCCTTTCCTTCTGCAGGTTACAACACGCAGCAAGGTTTTACAGGCTGCTACAGCTTACCCTTCACCTTGTGCCCATTGTGTGGACTTAGGGTAGCAGCATAACCTCGCTGCTAACCATCCGTGGAAGACTAGGGCAGCAGCAAAGGCTGCCCCAACCCTTTCTGCTGGTACCTAGCAGCATTTCAAGCAATCCGGGCAGCAGTATCAACCCTACACACAATCCAGGCAGCAGCATAAACCACAACACAGAATCCTGGCAGCTTAAAAAAGGTTTGGGCAGCCAACAGTGAATCCATGCAACATAGAAAAAGGTTGGGGCAGCTCTTTTCTGTTCACGGGCAGCCCACAGAGATTCCAGGCAGCCCACAGGGATTCCGGACAGCTGCTGACAGAAATTCAGGCAGCTGGAAAAATAATCCGGGCAGCCCACAGAAGTTTTGGGCAGCAGCAGACCCTAGTCTGCAATTTTTTGGGCAGCAAAAGAATTTTCGGGAAGCCTCCACGTGGCAGTGCTTTGATGATAGCAGCAAGCCTGCTAGGGTTTGGAAATTCTTGTACATTCATCTCAGAATTCTGAGACAAATTATTTCCTACAAACTCAGCCATCTCATTTAAGGGATGAATTACTAATGCTTTTGGGGTTTTTGTCCTTTAAAGGTTTCCCCGTGAAAACTTCTAGTGTTCATTTGTGTGATGCTTGATTATCTACTGCACTTGTCTTACTGTTATCTATATTACAGTCTGCAAAATTTAAAGAATATATGCACATGCTAAAATTCAACACAAGTGGATTCCTAACTCTAAGTATATAGAGTTTTCTTTCATACTAGCACATAATCTTTAGTTTATGAAACATTGATTTGGAAACTCTAAAGTAATTTGAAATCATTGGATTGTGATAAAGATCTAGCATCTACAACAAGTTGTTCTTTTTTACTGCTACCTTTGAGTGACTTATATCTTATGACCTTACATTGACAACATAGTGAAATTGCTAGAAATGCTTGGTAGCTAAGAAACCGGATTCATCCTGGAGGCCCCTCATGTCCTGTGGGGATCGAATCGGACACGATTCAATCTGAATTTGTGTCCGATTCGACTTTCCGTCGAATCCGTTTTCGAGACACGTTGCAAAAACAAATCGGACACGAAATGAGAGCGTGTCTCGACTATCGGACACGAATCCCGAAAACAGGACACGTAAAGCCCGGAAAAAGGCATCCGGGTTTGCTTTAAAACAAATTTTTGGCTTTCTTTTTGTCATTTGCAAGGAAGCAATTGGTTGAGAGTGAGTTGTATGTGCAGGTGAAGGAGTTTTGAAGGAGATTTGAAGGCTATCCATTGTTTCCAAGCGATTCCAAGTGCATTCCGGGGGATTTGTGGAGAGGATTGCAAGCTCAACCATCACACAAGAAAAGGAATGTCTCAATCAGCTAGGGCGAGAGGTAGGGGGCAAAGAAAAGGGAGAAATGCACCATCTAGGGCCTCCCCTCCTATTCCACCATCTATGGGTTTGGACAGCAATACTGAGTTGGCATTAGCCAACATGGATCTTAATGATCCAGTGCTAGAGCCGGTCACTTTTGATGATAGTGATCGTATAGAGGGGTCATCCTCCACAGCAGCAGATGCAGATCGTCAGATGGGCAGAGAGGAGGAGGGGGAGGAGGATGAGGACCGGGGCAGTGGCAGTGATGAGTATGTTGATTCAGGCATGGAGGAGGACTACTGACATATGGAATTCTCCCATCTTGATCCACCCCTTTTTGTATTTACTATTCGTCTATTTGGCATTTGCCAGTGCCTA
This sequence comes from Pseudotsuga menziesii, assembly GCA_001517045.1. Taxonomy (NCBI): domain Eukaryota; kingdom Viridiplantae; phylum Streptophyta; class Pinopsida; order Pinales; family Pinaceae; genus Pseudotsuga; species Pseudotsuga menziesii. The sequence continues at coordinate 452,276 of LPNX010420637.1, read as the reverse complement.
GTGGCATTCCAACATATATGTATGCATTNTATATATATATATATATATATATATATATATATATATATATAAAACGTGTCCTACGTGTCCCGATTCTGGGGGTCACCGTGTCCGTGTCGGACTCTCGTATTTTTGTGTCCTTCGTGTCCCGTGTCCCCGTGTCAGGTGACTTAGCTTGGTAGTTATTGAATTGATACATTTGCCATCATTAGTGATTGAATGAATTCCTTTATAACCATGAGTGGATAGAATTATTGAGGATTCACTAGTGTTCAATTGACATTTACATGAATGCTATAATTGTGGATTTCAAATGATACATTGAGAATTTCATAGTGTAAGCATTATTGTGCATATATGGTTCAAACAACAATTGGGAATCTTGAGTGGTAGACGTGTGTCAGTATTTTTAAAGATTTTTAAGAGTTGTCGTTCAGTGAGTAAAACTACAGTTTAGGGGAACAATACTAGTACAACCACCATTGTTGGAGCACGTCTCCTTGCATCCTCGTTAGGTAAAAGATGTTGGACATCCCCTTTGACTCCAGTCTATTATCCCTATTTGAGTAGTACCACATTAGACAACATTGAGCATGAACTTGGGCCCTATGTACCTTGCATATAATAGGGACCACATTGGAATCCTAAAACCAATCTATCACTCATCTTGTTACTATAATGGACAGAACACAGCATTCAAGAAGATTACTCTTCATGCATCTGAGAGGTCGGGTTGTGCGGTCAAGGGTAAGGTCTATCCTCCCTAGTTGGTGCTCTGAAAGATTGGGCCGAACATCATCGTTAGATCTCGCGGGTAGACAGAAGGGCTATAGTGCCCTGACAATCCCTGTGACCTTTCAAGCCTTGGTTTTGGGTTATTTATTCCAAGAAACTCAAATTGTCTCTCTATACTTTTAATGCTTTTATTTCAATGTAGTATACATTTTATTGCTCATAGTTTATTTTATTGAAAAATGAAGTGTCTTGTTTACTCAATTGAATATCTTAGTTAGACACGTTGCTAATAAAACAGAGCTAGGCTGATATTTGGGGTTAGTTAGGTCATCCTAGTTAGCCTTAGAAAAAGCTTAGATAGGGTCTCCTCCTTGGTTAGTCTAGGTTCATTCACTTTTGAACCTAGGAACCTAATAGAGGATTTTCTTTCGTTAGTAGTCGATTAACTTGCCAATCCTTAGACTGCTAGGTTGTGCATAAACAGGTACATGTATACTTCCTCTAGATCTCCATTGAGAAAGGCGCTCTTTGCATCCATTTGATAAAGTTTCCAACCACATTGTGCTACCATGGCTAGAACCAATCAAAATGTTCCCATTTTTGTTGTAGAAGCAAATGTCTCATCATAGTCAATCCCTTCCTTTTGTGCAAAACTCTTTGTGAATAGCTTTGTTTTATGTTTGTCAAGTGTTCCATCTGCTTTATACTTGACCTTGTATACCCATTTGCAACCAATGGGTTTCTTCCCAACATGTAGATCTTCTAGGACCCATATTCAATTCTTCACCAAAGTTTCATTTCCGGCTTGCATAACCTTTTCCCATTATTGTCTTCCTTTGGCTTATTCTTATTCTCGAGGCTCAAATGAGTGTTGAAGGTTAGGCATCAAATCATAGTTGATCGTACCAGATGTCTTCTTACCTTTTTTCGGACTTCCTTCCTCCCTCATATCATGCAACTCAACTAACTGAACATCATCATAAGTGTTGTACCACCATTTGGTCTCTTCCTTAGTTCCTTCCACTTTAAATCAGCATTGATGTCTTGCTGATTTGAGGAGTTTGTACTTTGTAGCACCTTCTTGACTAGAAATTTCATGGGACACATACTTAGAGCCTTCCCCTTCCTCATGCTTACTATCCCTATGCATCCTGCTTGTTTCTGCAGCCATGTCATCTTCACTTTCAGCAACTTTCAGATGTGATATTTGGTCTGATTTATTCTGGAACAGACCTACGTTTTCATCAACTAAATCACCACTAAAGCATACTTGGAGGAGGATTTAAATAACACAGTTCTTCAAGAGGATGCAACTTGGTTGCAGTTGGTAGTACATAGAGAGGAGGGATACATAACCAGAGGGACACAGGTTCATACTTGTTTACAATGGATTCAAGAGGGGGATGAGTGATCCAAGTTCTTAGATTTTTTTAAGAAGAAAGTGGTAGTTGATAGTGTGTTTAGTGTGTTTAGTGACTAGTCTTCACAAAGCTAATGATTCACTTGAGGAGGACCCAACTAAGATTCAAAGTATGTTTGGTGATAACTTTTACAATATTTATTCTCCTGACCCTTTGTCGAATTCGGTTGTGGCTACCAAGAATGCTTGCTATAGGTTGGTCCCCAGCAGAGTCTCTGTTGTAGAATGTGATAGAATGGACAGGGACTTTATGAAGGACAAGCTTGTTGCAGCTTTATGCTCAATGAAAAATGGGAAATCTCTTGGGATTGATGGCTTTCCTTGTGAATTTTACAAGGCCATGTGGGGTACTGTAGGCAGATGATTTATGTTGTCTGGTCTCTGAGGCCTTTTCCACAGGTTGTTTAATGGAGTTCCCTAATCAGGATCTGATTAGGCTTATTCCGAAGAATGCTGCCAGAGACACTATGGCCGGTTGGCATCTTATAGCCTTGTTGACTGTTGCCTATAAAATTATGGTTAATGTTGTGGTGTTGCAAGTGAGAAATGTAGTCAGGAAGATTGTGTGCAAGGAGCATACGGGCTTTGTACAGGGGCACTTTATTATAGATACTGTGATTTCAGCTTAGGAGGCTATGGAGTGAACCAGGAGACTGGCCAACAAGCTCTCTTTTTAAAGATTGACTTTGAGAAAGCCTATGATCAAATTGATTGGACATTCATTACTGATATGTTGACCTGCCTGGGCTTTGGTTTGTGATGTGTGGGGATGGTTAGTATCCTGTGTTATTGTGCCTTTGCATTCATTTGGGTGAATAACACATTATCTCTTCGTATTCACATCTTTAGATCTATCACGTAAGGGTGCCCCTTGGCACCCAATCTTTATGTGTTGACAGCAGATGCCCTTGGTTATTTGTTGGAGTCTACTCGTTTGCAGGGTCGATTGAGGCATGTCTCTGTCGGATGATTCAAAGAGGGTGAACAATTATATTTATTTTGCATATGATTCACTCCTATCTAAGCAAGCTTGTCAGGATTCAGTGGTTGGTGCTAGAGGATGTTTGTTGGTGTTTTGTGAGGCCTTTGGAGCTATTGTTAGTGATCATAAGACAGATTATTGGTTGTTTGGTCTTCCTGAGTCCCCTCCATGGATTCCAACAGCATGAAATTTTGTTTTCCCTGGTGCTATTGTTAGATATCTTGGCATCCCATTTGGTGTGGGTCTTTCCCCAGTTGCCACGTGTGAATGGTTCTGGAGCAATTGCAACAAAGGCTTCTTTTCTGGAAGTACAAGGATCTTCCATTTGCAGGCAAGTTGACTGTGGTGAGCAGAAATGGGCTTAGTTTCATCGGTTGGAGAAATTCATGCACTCATACTTAAGGGCCAAGTACAAAGGAACACAAGGTCTGCCTATGGTTCCTTGGGATATTTATATTATGCCCAAGCATGAGGGAAGTCTCAAGTGGATAGATGTGGCAACTCAGGAGAGTATTATGGCAGGTCAGTGGGTGGTTCGTTGTTTTGAGGGGTCCTCTCCGTCGCAAGTCCTTTTGAGGCATCCATTGCTTTCGATGTAACATGTTCACAAAATCACAACGAATTTGGGCTTTGTGATATCTTCTCAGCTCCTAATAGTTTTTAGATAGTTGGATCTTTCATTTTCAAAAGCATCTGGGCAGCATGGAGAAAGGTAGTTGGTTTGGTAAGGTGGAAGATGTCAAGCAATACAACAATGTAGGATTTGGCTAGAAGGTTGATTTGGAGCTTGAAGGTGCAGGGGTACTTGTTGTTGATCAAAGGTAGTTGGTATGGTAAGGTGGAAGATGTCAAGCAATACAACGATGTAGGATTTGGCTAGAAGGTTGATTTGGAGCTTGATGGTGCAGGGTACTTGTTGTTGATCTCGCTCACTTTCAAGTGCAGTGACTGAGTAGGAAAACAATATTTTTGTGGAGGGATTTGTGGGATGCCATTTCTCGCTCTTGGAAGGACTAGCGTTCCTTAGCTCAAGAGATTGTTGGTCTCACCTCGCAGGAGGATCTATTCAATATGAATATTGTTATATCGACGCCCTTTTGATGTGATTAGGAGTGGAATTTTGGGTGCTCCTTGGTTAAGTATGATTCTCATAGATTGTACCACATGCTTCATCAGTGCCTTTACCTTGGTCTAGTGCTTAATGTGCAGTGGGTGTCTTCTGATTTTGAGAACCATTAGATCCAGAGATCACATAGTGTGTGGGTAATGTGGGTTTCCTACAAGTTCCAAGTGTTTGCTTGGATAGTGATTTATTGGGGCCTTCCATCCAAGGCCCACCTAGCTAAGAGTGGCTTCCCAGATGGGCTTTCCCCTTCCTGTCTCAGGGTGGAAAGAGTGAAGCATTTATTTTGGGATTGTTATTTGGTAAGATCATGTTGGGAACATGTTCAGACAGATATGTCCGATGCTATTCTTCAGGGGCGATTACATTAGCATACAATGTTGTTGGGTGACTCTAGATCTGTGGTCTGTTCTCCTCTTAGTGGTATTTGGCACTGCTTGAGAATTTTTTCCTGTTGAGAATGCAAATTTCCACAGTTCATCATATTGGTAAAATTGTTTTAGAGAAAAATTTGTGTTAGAACTCTAAAATGTTCCCAACGATCCGAGTGGACACTCCACACATCATCAAGGGAAAAATTAGCTTTGATGATAGAAGAGAGCTATTGTGAAATATTTATGGGGCAAGAGTTGACAGAGCAGATGTTAGTAATGAAGATCCCAAATGTAAAAAATGAATTAAATAAAGGAGACCAGATCAAATTTCAATATGAAAGAAATAAATTAATTTAAAAGTAATTAATTTGAGTGATAAGAGAAGTCAAACTTAGTTAAAACTAGCACACCCACATAGTTTGTGGTTGGATCACACCAATAGGGATCAAATGGTTGAGAGATAATTGGAATGGAAGATAGTTTGGAAATATTTTTTTATTCCTTATATTTTTCTAGCTAAACTGGTTCAACTATGAGTTATCCATGCCTAGCTATATGTTATCACTGACATTCTTCCTGTTATACATTTATCAACTATCAGTTATCTTTTATATTCTTTTTTTTATCTCACATTCTTCTAGTTATCTGCCATGAACTATTGGTTATCCATTCATTAGCTATGAGTTATCCATTCATCAGCTAGCTACCAGTTATTTTTTATATTCCTTTTTTAATAATTGTTTATTTCGAATTTTGAACAACTGCCATAGAATCAATCTCGACAGTACACTTGTCTCATCCTCGTCCGTAGATGAAAAAGCATAGGCCGTAGTCCACCCCAAAACTCAAATAAAAACATCTACCGACGTAAAGAATAAATAAATTATGATAAATTTAAAATTAGAAATCTAATACAAGGAACATATAATGAGATAAGAGACATAATAAAAATAATAGGATAAGAAACATAGAACAGACTATGGCAAAGTAGAAGTAAACCAATATTCATTCAAACTGATATAATAAAGGTAAAGGCAGTGTAGTTAGACTCGGACTCGGCAAATACTCGGCTGGCTTGGGACTCGGCAGACTCGCCAACTCGGATAAGACTCAGATTAGACTTGGCAAATATTCGGCAAATATGAAAAAAATAAAAATATAGTAATTTATGTGCACAAAAAACATACGTAATGACATTTCTAATTCATATAAGTAATATAAACAATTCTATGCAAAAATTCATTAGATCATTTCATAAAAATTGATCAATGATAAGTTATAACACGTTACACAACATTTGACACTCCATAATACCATATTTCATATTTCTATGCAAAATAGTGAAATGAAAGAGGATTCCTTGAACACATTCCAAAATAGTACCAAATTCAAACTTCATAGTTCAAAATTCAAATACATAACTCAAAACATAGCTAACTGAAAATAAAAAAAGATAGTGTCTCCAAGTCCAAACTCGAGTCTCATGCATGACTACGAGTAGTAGATCGCCTAGCATAGGCCCTAATAGAGCTAGTACCAACATCACTAGACTGAAAAATCAATTGTGATGCAGGTGTGTTTGGTGTTTCCATTTCAGAAAATGGAACACCAGAGGGACCCTCGGTCTCTTCATCAAGTCAACTCAAATCAGCAGGAGCTTCATCCTCCACTACCCAATCAGATACTAGATCAATATGATCCTATAAAATTGGATCCAAATCCTTTGCTTGCAACTGTTTTGTGAGCATCCGAAGGTTGTAGTATATGTAGACCAATTTCTCCAACCTGTTGCGCTTTTTGGTGTGGAGGTGCTCGAATACTGACCAATTGCCCTCACAACCTGACGCACTGCAAGGCTGACTTAGGATTCTAATGGCAAATTCTTGTAGTTGTGGTGCCTCAGTGCCACAATCTAACCACCAATGGGCTGTTATAAAAAAACAAACAAACAAAGATTACAAGTTTTGCAATGTCAAACTTGAAAAAAAAATAGTGAAATAAAATTTAATGATTTACGTAATTGAATCTTACATGGCACTTTCTTATCCCTGAGACGTTGTGTTGAGCTAAATCCAAACATGCCAGATGATTCTGTGTACATATCTCGCTGCAGATTGATTTGGTCTTGAATCTCTTGACTTGGGTACATCCTCTCAATGCATAGCATCACACCTCTCATCACCTCAGGATCTTTTTGAATGTTAGACCCAACATTATAGAATATGCTTGGATTGAGATATGCCCCTACTGCATGTAATGGTGAATGTAGTTGCTTGTCCCACCTGGAATCAATAATATGCCATATAGGGAAATATTTAGATTCGTCCCCCCTATAGAAGGCCTTGATGGCCTCTTTGGCCCTATCCATCCCCTCATAAATATATCCCATTGGTGGTTTATCACCATCCATGATCCTCAACACTTTCACAAGTGGCTCTGTCATGCTGAGAATCTCCGTGACTTCCTCCCATAAACTATCTCTACGGACAGACAAACTCATAGCCATTGCATCTAGTTTTGTGCTATCTTTATAATGTATCCATTCTCTACTACTAACCATTCGTCTCAATGCTTGGTACTCATTAAGAAGGCTTTGGAGGGAGAGAAAGTTTGTTGCAAACCGTGTAACAGCAGGGCGATTGAGCTCACCTTCTGTGTACTGTCTGATAAGGCTCAACACCCAAGCATGGTTATAAATGTATTTGGTTATTTGTTTGCACTCGTGAACAACATCTTGCACCCATGCCAACTTCCCAATGTCCTCCAACATCAAATCTATACAATGGGCAGCACAAGGGATCCAAAAAATAGTAGGGTATTTTGCACAAAGCAATTTACCTGCTGCCACATAATTTGCAGTGCTGTCTGTGATTACTTGGACAACATGCTTGACCCCCACTTCTTCCACAACCTCTGCTAACAATGTAAAAATCATATTTGCATCTTTCACATGTGAAGATGCATCAACGGATTTCAAGAACATGGTTCCTTTAGGGCAAGCCACAAGGAAATTTATGATTGTTCTATTCCTCTGATCTGTCCACCCATCAGACAAGATTGTGCAACCTGTAAACTCCCATGAGCTCTTAATGCTCTTCAACTGTTCCTTGATACACTGCAACTCCTCATCTAGATCTTTCCCCCTAAGTGCACTGTAAGAGGGGCCTTTGTATCCAGGGCCAATGCCTGCAACAGCATCTATCATGGGCTGATAAAAAGGAGACCTTGCAAGGTTGAATGAGAGGCTGTCATGGTACCAAAACCTCCTCACTGCCATATCTGCATCCTTCCTTTTCCTTTCATTTAAGTTGTCCAATGTTGGTTGAGAGCCTGGGGAGGTACGAGGGAGGAAGAAAAGAGAGGTGATAGATGGACTTGGTGGAACATTTGATGAGCAACTACCTGGAGGTCCCATTGGAGATCTACCAATCCCTGCAGTTTCAAACCTCAGCCTAGATCTTTTGGCATTTTGTTCTTTGATACTTTCCAAAGCAGCTGACATTTCGGCTATGACTTCTTCAGGGCAGCCATCACAAACTACGACATCTTTGCACACAACTCGAGCTAGGTGGTGTTTTAACATGTTTATGCCCCCATACATAGTTGTTGGACAGTAATTGCATTTTACTTGATTGTATTGCCCTGGAACCACCTGAACACAACGTTCTCATGCTTTATCAAGAGGCCTTCTAGGTGTTCTCCTAGGTGCCATGGATCTGAATCCTGAGTGGAAAAAAAATTAGAATGAACTTTATTTGAATTAAAATGAACTAATATTTTGTAAATAAAATTAATTTATTTTTGGCAGGTTGTGGAGGCTGCCATCACAGCCTACAATCCTGTAGGCAGCCACAGGGGGCGTCCTACAGTCCTATGGGTTGTGATGGAAGCCTCCACAAGTGCCAAAACAAAAACAACAAAAAATTAAAACTTAAAAACAATTTAAATTGATTTACAACTAAAATAAATTTTAAAATACATAAAATTAAATTGGGAGGCCTGTGCAGGCTGCCATCACAGCCCACCGGCCTGTAGATAAAAAAAAACATAAAAAACTTTAAAAAATAACATTAAAAAGTTAAAAACTATAAAAAATAACATTCAAAACGTTTAAAAATTAAAACTTAAATAAATAAACCAAAAACTAACAAAAAAATAAAAAATAAACGAATAATACAACATTTAAATTTTAAAAACTTGAATAAAAATTAACATAAAAAAAAAATTTAAAATAACATTAAAAAAAATTTAAAAATATTAAAATTAAAACATATTTAAAATTTAAAAAAAAAATGTCAAAAACTAGCAAAATGTAAAAAAACATAAACATAAAAACTTAAAATAAAAACAAAACATTAAAAAAAAACTTCATAAACTATATAAAAAACTTAACACTCAATATTAAAAATTAACATTTAAGTTTTAAACATTAAAAATTTAAAAAACATTACACATTAAAAAAAATTAACATAAACAATAACATTAAAGTTTTAAACAATAAAAAACATTACACATTAAAAAAAATTAACATAAAAAATTACATTAAAGTTTTAAACAATAAAAAAAACATTAAACATTATAAAAAAAATTAACATAACAATTAACACTGAACATTAAAAAAATACCTGGGTCGTGAAGCCTCCACGCTAAGCCTGAACCCCCGACGCGAAGCTTGCTGAACAACAAACGGTGAACCCCCCCTCGACGCGAAGCTTGCTGAACGACAAATGGTGAACCCCCCCTCGACGCGAAGCCTGAAGTTTGAACACCCGAGAAGCCCTCGAATGGTGAACTGTAAGTAGTGAACGGTGCTGCTAATTGTGAGGGGTGAACGGTGCTGCACAATGGAGAACGATGATGCTAACTGTGGACGGTGCAACACAATGGAGAAGCTAAGTGCTGAACGGTGAACTGCTGAAGCCTTCGATGACCGATGAGATGCTCGCAGTCGAGTGAACCCGAGGCATGAATGAATGGACTCAATGGAGAACCAGAAGCATGAATGAATGGCGAAGCCGTGAGGTTGACAGCTTAAAGCCTCCAACGGTTCCCTCCAAAAAACCTCAAGCTCAGCAAACGCCAAAACAAAAGGCTTTTCCACGTAATCGTGAGTCCGCCGAGTCTGGCCGATTACTCACGCGTTTTCCGGTTCTGTCGAGTGCCAAGTTTGGCCGTCGAGTTTGCAGCGAGTACTCAGCTCTGCTGCCACTCGTCCATACTCGTCATACTCGACGAGTCCTGGACAAGTCTGACTACACTGGGTAAAGGGTAGAAATTAGAACGCCATATTTAATAATAATAAGTAGTTATGAAACCGGACACGTTGATTTAGGGCCAACTGTCCCGTGTCATCGTATCCAACATAGACACGACGAGGACACATGTCGGACACGTGTTTTGATCGTGTCCTTTTTAAGGACACGGTCAAAACATGTGTCTGACACTGTCAAGACCGTGTCCCAACCTGTGCAAACAATGTCTCGAAAACAAGACATGTTTTCGACGGAAAAGAGACCCGTGACCTCATAAAAGACGCTTTTTCCCTCATTCTTTCTCATTTGTAAGTGAAGGGCAAGCTTTGAGAGTAGTTTTTTTGCAAGTGAAGAGCATTTGAAGGCTTTCCAAGGGATTGCAAGGGACTTGAGGGAGGATTTCATTGGGAGCATTGCAAATTTACCATCAAACAACTAGAAGAATGTCTCAATCAGCAAAGGCAGCTGGTAAAGTGCAAAGGAAAGGGAGGAATACCCCAGCTAGTGTCTCCCCTTCTCCTCCTCATCCAAGCTTAAGTTCATCTACTCCTGCTAGTGCTCCATCTGCTGCTAGTGGAGCTCAAGCTGCATATAACCTGTATTAGCAAGACAACGGGTCCAAGAGAAGAAATACCCTTTATGGAAGCATGTCACAAGGAAATCAGGGCCTAGGGCAAATCTGGGTGGGGGATGGAATGTGATTTGGACTTGTAACATCTACAAGAATGAGTTCAAGAGCACCTATTACCGGGCTAAGGGCCATTTGTTGGGCTTTCTTTGTGGGCTTCTTGCATGTAAAGCAGTGAGTGTTACCCAACTAAGGGAAAAGGAAAGAGAGGATTATGTTGCCTTGGGGAAGGTGGCAACAAGTAAGAAACAAAAAAATGAGGATCCTCTTCCATTCTTGAGGAAACACTCTAGCAATAGGCCTTCGCCTAGCAGAAATGGGAGTGAGGTTGATATTCAACCAACAAGAAAGAGGCCAACTCCAAGTGGTCAAATGGACAGGATTTCCAACAAGAGGTGCAAGACGAAATGGACATTACCATTGCATTTTTTTCTATCTCAACTTCATTTCATTCAATGTTGCACGATCATCATTGTTTATTGAGATGTGTCGAGGTCTAGTTGAACGAGCTCCAAATGGTTGTGTGCCTCCTGGTTCAGAGAAGCTTAGAACCACATTGTTGGTTAAGGCAAGGAAGAAAGCGGATAAAATCTTAGAGCCAATTAAATCAACATGGCTCTCATCTGGTGTCAATATTATTTATGATGGATGGACGGATGCAACATGCCATCCACTCATCAATTTCATGGTGTCTTCCCTAAATGGACTAGTGTTCTTGAAATTGGTGAGTGCTCTTTGGAAAAAATAAAATATATGGATGCACAATATATGGGTGAGTTGTTCATCAAAGTTGTTGAAAATGTAGGTGTTGATTCTTGTGTATAAATCATCACAAATAATGCACTTCTTTGCAAGGTTGTTGGCATGATTGTGGAAGCTAAATATCCACAAGTATTTTGGACACCTTGTCTTGTTCATTCTTTGACTTTAACACAAGAATCATCTAGGGGAAAGGTCATTTTATAGATTTGAGTTGTAGACTCAGTTTTACTTGATTTTATTGCTCATACAGGTATTTTGGACACCTTGCATTGTTCATTCTTTGAATTTAGAACTCAAATCTATTGCTTCAGATGTGACATGGATTGGCAATCTTATTGATAATGCACACCATATCCGTAATTTTGTACAAAACCACACCAATGCCCTCAAAATCTACAAAGAGTACACACATTTATCATTACTGAAGATTGCAGATACTCAGTTTGCTTCCTCATTCATCATGCTTAAGAGGTTGAAGGAGGTCGAAACCGCTCTTGGGTCCATGGTTATTTTAGAGTTTGGTCTTTTTGGAGAAAGACGTATCAAAATGCTTCAAAAAAGGTAAAGGACACAGTTTTAGATGATGGTTGGGGGAGAGGGTATATCTTACCATTAATATCATGTAACCAATCATTTCTTTGTTGCGGTTTGCAGACACGGACCAACCCTATTGATGTATTTGTAACTTCGGAATGTATTCACTTGTATATCTCCCCGCTGTTTATTCCGGGAAGTGTCTGTAATGTATTTGAGTCATGTCATGCCCCGATGTTCCTATCGGAAGATTCAATAATGTAAACAAGTCATGTAAAGTCATTGTGGGTAACCCTCCTATTGATCAAGGGTTAAAGTCCCCGCAATTGTGGGGCACTAGGGTTATTAGACTCCTAGAGAAGTCGACCCTAGGTGAGTTAATGTAAGTTGGGTCATTAGTACCCCAGTTGTGGTTACTTGAGCCTACATAACTGAGTTAAGATTACTTGAGCCTACATAACAAAGTTAAAGGATAAGTGAACGAAAGAATATAAATAGAGAATGAGACTCTCTATTTATCACACACACACTCACTCACTGGGGTGCATGAGTGAGGGAGAAGAAGCTAGGATCAAAGAAAGAGACTACTGTTGTCGAGAGATCATCTTACTGTTTTTGGGGTTTTACTTTTGGTGTTGATTCTATCTCTGAGGAAGTTGCAGGGTTTTCTCCTTTATGGTTTCCCAGAGGAAAATCTTTGTGTCTATTGTCTCTTGTGTTTGATTGATGTGCTTGTTATTCTCTCAGTTAAAGATCCTAAGATAATGCTAGCATGAATGATAAAAATCTAACATGGTATCAGAGCTAACCTGAGAAGAAGACATTGTGCAGCTGCGGAAGCTAGGGCTTCTTACTTTTTGGGTCTCTCTCCAAAATCCATCAGCAAAAGTATGCTAGGCTGACTCTCCATTGAAGGGCGCATCTTTCTGTCGGAGCGAAATTCGATTCCAGGCATTTTCAATTTTTGGTGCAGAAATTAGGGCTTTTTACAGAAGAGGAATTTTTGAGTGAGCCCGACATAGGATTGCTCTCCTCATCAAAATAGAAGTTTAGAGACCTGGGTCGAGATTTTTGGTTGGGTGAAACTCCGGGAAAGTCAAACCCTAGTTTGACCCCGGGCTTGAAAAACCCTAAAATACTGAAACTAATAAGTTTCGGTAAATTCGCTATATCTCGGGATTGCAGAAGTCTCAGGGGCCGAAACTTTCACAGGTCGAAGATAAAATCTTGACGTACACTGTGTCCAAGTTTCAGCCTCAAATTCGCTATATTCTAGGAGATATGATTCCTCCAAGTTAGGGTTCCAGCCTCTCCCAAGATTCATCCCTAAACAGGACACCTGGGGAGAATTGCTATATCTCGGGCTACGAAGGTCCAAATGAAATTTTTCAAGATGTTCCAGAAAGGGCACAAACTGTACTTTCTGTGGTAGAAGCTTCAGACCCTGAAGGTGAAACACTGACACATGGCAGTCCGTACAACTTCGCTATGCTGAACAGTCCTGAAATAGGTCACCTTGGAAAAACGATCATAAGTCCCAATTGGTGAAACCAATTCTGATGAAACATGTGGTGTTGGAACATGGACAGGCGAGGATACCTCAGTGCGAAGTTTCAGACACAGAGAAGCAGTAATTGTGGCGATACCGCAGAAACAGTATCAGGCATTTCTGCAGAAGAAATTGAAAAACTAGGGCTTCCTGTTCCGAGAGCTTCCCTCCATTGTTTTCAGAAAATGAGTACATTGGACAGCTCACCTTGAAGAGGTCTATCTTTCTAGACAATGAGAACTGAAGATTCCAAGTTTTGAAAATTAGGGTTTCTCTGACAAACCCTAGATCAGCCAGCTCCGGAACCAAGACAGACACCTCAAACCGGCAAGATCTAATTTTTTGCTATTTTCATTTGAGGTTCCCATTTCAAAATGATCTATCACATTAGCTTGATGATAAGCTTGTTGAAGTTGACAACTTCCAAGCATGGAAGTATATGATCTCTCTAAAGAAAATGAATTGCACACCTACATAAGTAGAGAGGTTCCAGTTCCAGAGGGAGATGAGGCTAAAAACCTTACACAAGAAGAACTTGGTCAAGACCAAGAAGATCATTGCTGATTCAATCACGGATCAACTTGTACCACAAGTGTTTTCCCTAAAGACACCGAAAGAGATGTTTGATTCCTTAACCAAGCTATTTGAAGGGAAGAACATAAAGCGGAAGATGACCTTAAGAAACCAGTTGAAAAATGTGAAGATCCAAAATGCAGAGACCATACAGTCATACTTTACAAGGGTCTCTCAAATCAAAGAACAACTTGAAGCGGTAGAAGAAGAAGTGGAGAATGCAGAAGTTGTGATAACCCCCTTG
>LPNX010420637.1:412510-437718 GCA_001517045.1 Pseudotsuga menziesii | reverse complement strand
CCGTGAGATATGGATGAATGTTGTATTGGCTAAAATAGTTGCATGATCATATATTTATGCATAAGAATTTGCCATTATGAATATTCCTTATGAAATGTTCCTAACCATACAAATGCATTTGACTTGTAGAAAAGATCGCATACATAATCGCCTACAAGCAAAGAAGGATGAGACTTGTTCCGAAGAACAAGTGACGACAGTTCAAGATGAAGAATAATATGATGAATGCAGCGACATCATTGATGCAGAACCTTCCAGCTATGAAGAAATAACCAACAAGAAAGGGAAGACCAGTTCAAGAAGAATGATGTCTAGGATGCAGTATCGATACGTGAAGGGAAGTTCGTAGTTCCACCATGCAGTAGATGGAAACATCGTGGTGGGATACAAGGCAAGATTCGTAGCACAAGGCTTCTCATGAAAAGAAGGCATACACTACGAAGAGACATTTGCAGCCAGTGGGAGTTAAGACACATGACAGGCAGACTCGTGTGTGCAAATTAAAGAAGGCTTTGTACGAGCTTAGAAGACATCCATGGGATAACACATACATGATGAGCTTGATGAAGATCTTAACCTTTGCTACAAGGTTGAAGATGAAAGCCTATAGAGGATGACAAGCTCACAGATAGGTGCGACAAGAACTTTTGAAAAGGCTCAAGATAGAGGATCTTGGTATCCAGTGACCCTAGATGGATACATAGAATATTAGTAGCAAAGGAAGCTACATGTCACTCCAATACAGAATGTTTCAGTGCATAGAGTACGAAAGACAGAGGGAGAATGATGCTTCGCTTCAGAGAGAGTAACTGCAAAAGATCTTGAGGTTCGACATGGTACGACAAGATGGACAGATTACTGATGACTCTAGGCTTTACTGAGAGTAAAGCGGATTCCAACCTTTGCTTCAAGGTTGAAGGCGGAAGACCAATGATGCTCCTGTTATATGTTGATGACTTGTTCCTGATAGAAAAGAGGAACTCATTAAAGTTGCAAGAAGGAGACTTGTTGCCGAGTTCGAAATGAAGGACTTGGGTATGATGCACTATTTTTCTAGGCATGGAGGTGTGGCAGAATGCAGATGGAATTTCCCTGGGACAAGGGAAGTATACGGTAGAGATCCTGAAGAGGTTCGAGATGATGGACTGCAAGGCCATGACCACACCTATGGCATCGAACCGGAAGCTATTGAGTGATGCTTCATCTGAGTCAATTGATGCTACAATGTATCGTCAGATGATTGGGTCCTTGATGTACCTGACGAATACAAGAACGGATATTTGCTTTGCTGTGAACACCTTGAGCCAGTTCCTGGCAGATCCGAGACATGTTCACTTGATTGCTGCAAAGCATATTCTGAGGTACCTGAGGGGTACAGTTGATTATGGACTCAAGTATGAGGCAAATCAGAAGATTAACCTGGAAGGTTATGTTGATTCAGATTGGGCAGGCAATGCCATCGATAGGAAGAGCACTTCAGGGAGTTGCTTCAGTATGGGATCAGGTGTGATCTCTTGGTTTAGCAGGAAGCAGTCCTGTGTGGCACTGAGTACAGCTGAAGCAGAGTATGTTGCAACTTGTTCAGCTAGTTGTGAGGCAGTATGGCTAAGGAAGCTACTGTTTGATTTATTTGATCTCCAATTGGATGCTACTTGTATATATTGCGATAACTAGAGTTGTGTGAAGTTGTCTGAGAACCCAGTGTTCCATGACAAGCCAAAGCATATCGAGATCAAATATCACTATATCAGGGATATGGTGCAGAGAGGAGCAGTGAAGCTCCAGTATGTTGCGATGGACGAACAGATAGCTGATGTGTTGACTAAGCCATTGGCCAGAGTGAAGTTTGAGTGAAGTTTGAGTACTTCAGGGAGAAGCTTGGTGTTCTTCAGATCGAGGTTCCCTCCAAGGGGAAGTGATGAGTCCGTGAGCCATTCTGACATGGTGAGAGGATTGGTTCCTTCCATGGTCAGATGTAAGGACTGAGCCATTCTGTCATGGTGAGAGGATTGGTTCCTTCCATGTCAAATATGAGTGCTGAGCCATTCTGAGGTGACTGTGAGATGTGTTCTCGCATGATCAAATATAAGCGCTGAATGCCATTCTCCGGGAGAGTGGAGGCACCTGGTCAGTTACCAGGAATACTCAACTTGGAGCCGAGGGCCATTCTAATGTGACTGTGGGATGTGTTCCCACATGATCAGATGTAAGGGCGGAGCCATTCTGACATGGGGGCAGGCTAGGCCCTCCCATGGTCAGATGTAAGGGCAGAGCCATTCTGACATGGGGGTAGGCTGGGCCCTCCCATGGTCAGATGTAAGGGCTGGGCCATTCTGACATGGGGGTAGGCTAGGCCCTCCCATGGTCAGATTAAGGGCTGGGCCATTCTGACATGGGGGCAGGCTGGGCCCTCCCATGGTCAGATGTAAGGGTTGGGCCATTCTGACATGATGGTGGATGTGTTCCTCTCATGGTCAAATGTGAGTGTTGGGCGTGCCATTCTAACATGGGGGCAAGCCGGGCCCTCCCATGGTCAAATATAAGTGCTGGACGAGCCTTTCTGACTGGGTCAAATATAAGTGTTGAAGAAGATGAAGACCTGCTTGGAGGCTAGGCCTACAACCAGCATGAGAAAGGGCTGGCTCTGTAGAACTTCCTGTGACGAGAAGAATCAAGAGATAGCACCAGTGATGATAACCCAGTGATGATCCAAATCGAGTGATGATCCAAATCCAGTGATGATGATCCAGATCGAGTGATGATCCAAATCCAGTGATGATTTTACAGATCGAGTGATGATCCAGATCCAGATGAAGATGACGAGAACTCGATGATGATACAGAGAAAAAGACTTGTGCTGATAAATTGTTTCGAGAGAATACCTTCCTAGTTAAGAGGGAGTGTTGATGTATTTGTAACTTCGGAATGTATTCACTTGTATATCTTATGTACTGTACCCCGATGTTTATTCCGGGAAGTGTCTGTAATGTATTTGAGTCATGTCATGCCCCAATGTTCCTATCGGGAGATTCAATAATGTAAACAAGTCATGTAAAGTCATTGTGGGTAACCCTCCTGTTGATCAAGGGTTAAAGTCCCCGCAGTTGTGGGGCACTAGGGTTATTAGACTCCTAGAGAAGTCAGCCCTAGGTTAGTTAATGTAAGTCGGGTCATTAGTACCCCAGTTGTGGTTACTCAAGCCTACATAACTGAGTTAGGATTACTCGAGCCTACATAACAGAGTTAAAGGATAAGTGAACGAAAGAATATAAATAGAGAGTGAGACTCTCTATTTATCACACACACTCACTCACTGGGGCGCATGAGTGAGGGAGAAGAAGTTGGGATCAAAGAAAGAGACTACTGCTATCGGGAGATCATCTTACTATTTTTGGGGTTTTACAAGCTGAAATAGTGATGACTATCTTGAATGGTCTCGCAAGGTCATGGGAATCATTTATTCAAGGAATATGTTCCAGAAGAAAGCTAGCAAAGTTTAGCAGGTTGGGGGAAGAATGACACAAGAAGAAGCTAGATTCGTAGCAAGAGAAGAGAAGTTGGGTAATGATGAAGATCAAGCACTAGCAATTCATACAAATAAAGAGAAGAGCAGTAAGTAAATTCATCCTTCAAAGAAGTCTCCAAAGTTTCAAAAGTCTCAAAGAACTCAAAGAGATTAGTCAAACATCAAATGCTACAACTGCTAGAAGATGGGACATATTGCAAGAAATTGTCCTCAAGCAAAAGATCGGGTCAAAAAAGGAAGGAATAAATGAAATCATGCTCATGTTGCAGAAGAGGATGAACCAGTTCAGAAGAAAGTAAGGGAAGATGATTCAACTGAAGAATATGTGTTGTTACAAGGATTCTCCTACAAGTTTGATTCGGAAGGATTCACCTCATAAGGTGAAGCTCGATGATGATTATCAGTAGGAGAAGCCCTCTACGAATTGGATTTTGAAAAAACTATGAAGATGAAAGATGTATTATGAAGAATTTGTTTGAACATGATGATGTACACTTTGCAAGAATACCAAGAAGATAGATCCAAGAGGATCTAGTGCATCCAGAAGACATGAAGACCATGGTTGAAGTTTCAACAAACTTAATGAAGAAGAAGATCAAACCTTAGAACTTGCAAGGAAGTAGAAGGGAATCAACCAAGCAAAAATAAATATTTAAATTGTCATTTGAATTATTTCTTGAATCTCTAAGTGTTTAAATGATATTGTTTATAACAATTGTATGCATAATTATGTTCCTAGAATCAGGAAGTGTATTATGCATGTTATAGTGAATGCATTGGTATGACTAGGATTGACGAATAGTGTATTCTTAATATGCATGAGATGGGTAAGTAGCCTATGGTGTTGCACAACATTTCATGAGCCATTGTTGCTTGTCTAGAAAGAAGCCTATTTGCTAACATGTTGAGAGCAGTGCACGCTCTTAATATTATGTTTTGGTAGAGATGGAAAGCATATAGAAAGTTACCATGTGTATACGGGACATGGATGAGTGTTTTGTTAAAGCATTGGCTAAGATGGTTCCATAACTGTGTGAATTGTGTCAGTATGCATAAGAATTTGTCATTAAAATGTTAATATGATTTGATGATTATGAAATGTTACTAATCATATGACTAAATTTGACTTGTAGGAAAGATCGTGTGCTATGACCTACAAGAGTAGGATGATGAGATTTGTTCCAAAGAACAAGTGATGATTGTTCAGCATTGACCTTCATGTAGATTTACGAAATCAAGCATACTACAGAAGTACAAAGCAAGGTTCATGGTTTCTCTCAGAAAGAGGGAGTCAATTACGACGAGACGTTTGCACCGGTGGCCAGACACACTTCTATCAAATCTTCAGCGATGGATATTACACTAGATAGATGTCAAGACCGCTTTCTTAAACGATGTAATTGAAGTAGAAGTGTATATCAAGCAACCTCCAAGATTCGAGACTCTCGACAAAGAATCACATGTAAAGAAGGCTTTGTACGGGCTTAAAAGGCACCCAAGGCATAGTACACTAGGACATACAGTTACATGATGAGCTTGAGTGTCACGTCCCCGACCCTCCGACCGGCGAAGAGGACGCGACTAACACCACAACAACCGGGCAAACAGCCCCATGAACATGGACAACATCAATGCTGAAATAAAAGCTTAAACACAATGCATACTAAGATGCATAATTCATCAACATTCAACGAAAGCAAACATATACATTACAGCATTCATCATGTTCATCATTATTCATAAAACAGTGGATATAATTTGCAGAGATGAGATAGTCAAGGTAACTTATCTTTTGATGAAGAACTCGTCCCGCAACCAGCTACGTCGCTGCAACGTTCCACCCAACCATAGGCCAGCGTGCTCATCAATCTCTCAGCAACACTGCCACCCTCGAGCTGGGCATGATTCCTCAAGGAATAAGGGTCAATGCAGGCTCACACATAGCCAAGGTTTGCCAACACACAGCCAAACCCACACCATAGGGTTTACCAGGTTGTCAAGGAGCTAGGAAAGGTTAATGCTAAGCTGATGGCCACAACACCAGCCTTCTCAAGCATACCCAGCCTCTGATCCTACTCACCACAACCCGAAGACCAACCACTGCACACCGCAGCAAAACAACCCACTCACGGCTCGGTGATGAAGGCAAAGACGACCGGGGACAGTCCCAAACAAAGGATGAAACACGGCTCAAGCCCACAAGGCAACTCAGAGTTGTTCTTGGCCCTAGCGTGGCCAAAACAACTCAACAGCAACCCAAAACCAGGGTGCATCAACAGCCACAACCTCCAAATGAAAACGATGGTGATCTTACACGGTCCCAAAACAGGGAAGAAGCCAAACTACCAACGTGGACAGAGGAAAACTTAACCAAACAGATGTGGCAATCAATAACCAGCCAGCACCCACGAGCCCACAACATACAATTGCTCAATGCAGACGCTGAAGACGGATCACACAGACAGAAAAATGGGGGAAAGAGGACAAACTCACAGCCTGTGCGCAAGGAAGAAGACGCCGCCCAGGCAAAACATGGGAGAACCCACACACAGTCCGAATGGGAAAAGAATCGGACTCTCAACAGTCCCCAAACATTGTGGGAAAACACAACAGCAACCCAAATCGCGGGTTAAACCAACAGTAAGCAGGAAAAATTACACAGTGCGACAGTGGAGAGAAAATCAGACTCTCGGCATGGATAGAAGGGAAACACAACCGCAGACCACAGCAGACAGTATACACGTCCACAAGCGACAAGGAGACATATACATACCACTGCAACTGGTGTGGAACACACAGGCTCACAGCCCCGAGCGTGAATGGCTCTTGCACCCGAAATTCCTGAGTGACAGCCACGATCTCACCCGCTCCCTGCATGAGGAAAAACCAACGCAGAATCTCCTGTGCGTGAGGAGAAAAACAGAACGTCTCCCTCTCTGCGCGAGGATCCCTGTGTGAGAGCGAACAGACCTGCCTATGCGCGCGGATCAACAGACCATCCGAGAGAAAACGAACAGACCACCACCGTGAAGGTTGGAAACGTGGGAGGGAAGAGTCGTGGAAGAGTGGGGAGTGAATGCTTCCTCTGCCCCCATGTGACGTGAAGAGGAAGGATCCGCTAGTGGAGTGGGCACGTGCGCAAGGATGGACAGTCCTGCCACACCCACCACCACTCAGCAATAACTGCCCCAACTAACAAAACAAAGCATTGAAGAGGTTGGCTGAGACAAGGAAGATGGCAAATCAACACAAGGTGGCAACACAAGAGTTCCCCCCCATAGACCAAGGTTTGACATCCCCCACCCCCTTATCCTTTGGAATCATGCCCTTTTCATTCAACGTTGCACTGCCGTAGCTGGTTGTGGTTTATTTTATTTGATGTGCGTGTTTACATGATGCCAAACTATAATGTGCCAAATAGCACAATATACCATCGGCAACTACCCCCGTGCCGAACATACACAACCAAATCGATGGTGGGGCTTTTGCCTTTAGCTCCTCACCATGATTAATTACAATATAAATACATCATGCAAACGGGGTCAAAACCGGGGTGTTACATTGAGAATCACCTAGAGTGATGCAGATTTCAACCTTTGCTACAAGGCTAAAGATAGTTGCTTACAAAGTACGAGAAGCTCATAGATGGGTGCAAGAGGGAACTTGCAACAAAATTTGAGATGGAGGATCTTGGTATCTAGTGACTTTGAAAGCAAAGAAGTTCATCTCAGTAGACCCATTTGATGGGAGATGACATAGATGGATACATAGAAGATCAACAACAGAGAAGGCTACCAGTCACTCCAGTGCAAAATGTCCCAATGTAGAGAGTACAAGATGTTAAGATGTAGAGGGAGGATAGTGCTCAGTAACAGAAGGAGCATAATACTTCACTTCAGAGGGAGTAACTAGAGCACGGATTGCGAAAACATATTAAGAGGCATTATCACTCGGCCTCTATCCATGGCAAGGGTCGTTTGCCTCAGTATCTCACGAAGATGCTCAGAGTGATACCGGATGTCTCCCCTCACCTAGAGGAAGTAGATCTCAGAGTTCGAGAATCTTGGCATGATTCTTGGGATTAGATGTGTGGCAAAGACGAGATGAGATTTTCCTTGGTTAAGGAAAATATGTTGTAGAGATCCTGAAGAGATTTGGGATGATGGATTATAAACCCATTCCTACACCGATGGTAACAAACATGAAGTTATTGAGTGATACTTCATCAAAGACAGTGGATGCCACCATGTATAGACAGATGATTGGTTCGTTGATGTATATGACGAACATGAGGCCAAATATATGCTTTGCGATGAACACTTTGAGTCAGTACATGGTTGAGTCGAGACATGTTCACCTGATTAAGGTAAAGCATGTGATGAGGTACCTGAAGGGTACACTTGATTATGGACTAATACACTTGATTATGGACTAATATATGAGTCAAATCAAAAGATTAGTCTACAAGGGTCTGTTGATTCAGATTAGAAAGTTAGTGTCATGGACAAGAAGAGTACTTCAGGATATTGCTTCAGTTTGGGATCAGGCAAGATTTACTAGTTTAGCAAGAACAAAACTTGTATGGCACACAGTACAGCCGAGGCAGAGTATATTGCAACATGTTCAACTAGCAGTGAAGCAATGTGGCTTCGGAAGTTACTTACAGGACTGTTTGATCTCGAGTTGGAGGCGACTTGTATTTTTTGTGACAACCAGAGTTATGTGAAGTTGTCTGAGAACCCAGTGTTTCATGGCAAGTCCAAGCATATTGAGATCAGGTACTAATATATCAAAGATATGGTACTGAGAGGAGCAGTGAAGCTCCAGTATATTATGACGAACGAGCAGACAGTCGATGTGTTGACCAAGACTCTATCAAGAGTGAAGTTTGAGTAATTTAGGGACAAGCTTGGCGTGATGTAGAGAGATGTCCCTCATAAGAGGGAGGGATGAGTTCGATATACGATTCAGGGGGCAGTGGTTGGATAGTGTGATAGCAGTAGGTAGTCATTTACGAGCATGTATTACTAGACTCTAAGGACTGGAAAGAGTGACCAGCTCATGATGAATGGAGAGCGTGACCATACTCTTGATGACTGGAGAGTGTGACCATACTTTGTATGTGTATCCAGTCGAGCTCTGTATCTAGTTAGAGCTAGTATGTATGTGTGAACTAGAGAGAGTGACCAGCTCATGATGACTGGAGAGCATGACCATACTCTTGATGACTGGAGAGCGTGACCATACTTTGTATGTGTATCCAGTCGAGTATGTGTATCCAGTCGAGTTGGGTATCCAATTAGAGCATGTATGTGTGAAGTGGAGAGAGTGACCAACTCATGATGATTAGAGAGCATGACCATACTCTTGATGACTGGAGAGCATGACCATACTTTGTATGTGTATCCAGTCAAGTATATGTATCCAGTCGAATTGTGTATCCAGTTAGAGTTAGTGTGAACTAGAGAGTGTGACCAACTTATGGAGATTGGAGAGCATGACCATACTCACGAGGGTTTGAGAGAGTGACCATACTTGTGAGAACTAGAGAGCGTGACCATACTCACGAGGGTTGGAGAGAGTGACCATACTTGCGAGGACTAGAGAGCGTGACCATACTTAGTATGTGTATCTAGTCATGTACGCATATCCAACCGAGTATGTGTATCCAGCCGTGTATGTGTATCCAACCGAGTATGTGTATCCAATCGAGTTGAGTATCTAGTTGGATGTGTGTGACTAGATTCCTTCCAATGATGTATAGATTCGAGAGATGTGACAAGTCAATGATCAAAGTACAAAGTTGCAACAACAGTGATGATGATCGCGTAAGAAGAATACCTTCCTTGTTAAGTGTTGAAGATTATGTAACTTCGAAAGATATTCTTGTTGTACTTCCTTCAGGAAATATTCATATTGTAACCGATCGTGTAAAAACCCTAAAAGAACAAATGTAAACACTACTTGTAAAGTTGGCCCACTTAGTTAGAGAAGTCGACACCATAAGGAAAAGTCACCCTAAAGACAAGTATAAATTGGGGGCATACTTCTCATTTGGGACACACACTCACAACAAACAAGTTTGCTCCTACATGAGGAAGAGGTTCGCTCTAGCTAAGAAGAAGATTGTTTTGGGTTGTAGAAGGCTTGGAAGACATCTATGTTTTGTTCTTGGGTTTGATTAGAAGGTTCGTGTTAATGTTGTGACATTGTACTTGTTGACGAATCTATACAGAAGAAGTTTGTTGGGTTTTCTTCCCTTGAAGGGTTTCCCAGAGGAGGAAATTTGTGTCTTTGTGTCTACTGTTGAATGTCTTTCTTTAAGTGATCCTTATGCATGCAATTATTATGATGTGACATGTTAAATGAATGAAAGTCTAATATAATTGCTTTTAAG
Source organism: Pseudotsuga menziesii (assembly GCA_001517045.1). Taxonomy (NCBI): domain Eukaryota; kingdom Viridiplantae; phylum Streptophyta; class Pinopsida; order Pinales; family Pinaceae; genus Pseudotsuga; species Pseudotsuga menziesii. The sequence continues at coordinate 427,795 of LPNX010420637.1, read as the reverse complement.
TCAAAATTTCAACATGTGTTGAGTGATATCTTGAGTGTAGCCAGCATTTTCGATTAGGGTTTTGTTTGAACTCATGCCATCTCTCAACCTTGTCATACTTAAATCGATTTGACCATTTTCTTAAGGGTAGCGATTTGGAATCATTATTGGCCCTAGCTCTCTCCTAGATTTTGGATCTAAGCTAATCTACTATTGAGATTATTTCCTTTAATTGGATTGCACAAATAATGTAGCGTAACCTCTATTCAATCCACTTAAGCCAAGCTCAGTAGTTATTCTTAAGTCTGGGAAGCTATCTTCAAGGTATCGTCTTTTGTCATTTGTCAAATCTTCATTATTGCCTTATAGCCTAAAAGTGATCTGGCTTACAAGCTTGACTCGGGACACCTCCCATGGCTAGTCTAGTTCATCTTGAGTGGATTAGGAAGCCTAAAGTGAGAAGAAACCTATCTGGTGTGACAACCATCTATCTTTGGGGAGTAGGATTCTTTAGCTGTCATGTTTCTTAGTAGACATAGCTCTCTGCCATTCTGGATAGGATTTACATATTTAAAGCCACTACAGAAATTGTGATAAGAAAGACCATAGCTTTCTACCCCAAAAGTTACAATATCTACAATAGCTATTCAAAGCAAATCATATATTGGAGAATCATCACTTCCTTGCATAACCTCATTGCTCTTGGAAGTGACCGGCATCGATATACCGTCAGTAATAGTATCCTTTGTAGGATTCTCATGCTCCAATACCCAAATTTTCCAATCTCCTTCTTAGTATTGATTATATTCAAAAAATCAGATTTCTTCAGGGGAATATTCATAATAAGTCTCCCATTAACCCAGATATTCATCTATCCGTGTTGACAAGCTGACTACCTATCTAAAAGAATCTTCCACAGCTAGAGTTTCTCCCATGAGGCCAAGGAAGTGGTTCCGATACCACTGATATCAGCCAAACTTGAAATCTGATATTTTTTCTTTGAAAATCTGAAAACTGATTAGGTGGTCACCACAGAAAAAAATAGTAGTAATAATCGTAACACCAGCAACGGCAGATTCTGCATTAACAACAGAAATTCCAGCAATGGATAATAACTAGCTGTTAATTAACACAGTAGACTAAAATGCAGTTTTTGGTTGACCTTGGAAGTCCAAATTGAAAAGTAATAAAGAGATATATCTAAAGCGCAACTGAAATATTGATATGATAAGGATCAATATAGCGAAAATGGATATTAATATTAACCCATGGCAATGAATAGTTCTTCCTGCCAAACTACATTTGTCTCTCATTAGTTATCTCCCAATATTTTAAACTTTAATCAGGTGGGTCCTTTGTTATGTAACCTTTAAATCTTCTATAGGGATATCGTTGATTATTACTATAAGTTGGAAAAGCCAAGAAAGCTCAGCCCTGTTGAGTTTTGTAAATCCTTTGTGTTGTCAGTAGTTGTATAGTGGATAACACAGGTAGTCTGATAGTCTAAAACTGTGAAACACTGTCCTTGGTACAGCATTTTGATTACTGGTAATGGAAGATTTAATTTTATACAGATTCAGAAGATATAGTTGGACTTTCAACATCAATGGAATCTTTGAGGGGAATAAACAGCATTGCAAATTGAAAATAACTGTTTTTTTACTAGCTTTCTTTTATCCCAATGCAGCAAGTATTACAATTAAAGTGGTGCACTTGTAACATTCAAATCAAAAATTTTCAAATAATAAGCCACGAGTGGGGGGTATCTATACCGACAAAGTCACCCATGATTTGCACCTGGTGACAACCACAAACACAAGCACTAGCACTAGCATTGGCATTAGTGACACACAAAGGGGCGAACATGTCACTGTGGAGACTTGCACCCTTGTGGAAGCATTAACACTACCCTGCTTTCACCAACCAGACAAGCCCTTCGTAATTTTTGTAATCACTGTAAATGTTCAGGCTAAGGCCACATCAGATAATTTTTTACCTTATCCGAAAAAAATTATAAAAAAAAGGAACAAAATTGTTTTGCATTTGTCAAATTAGTAGGTAGTGGAACTTAATCGATATGAATTTTCCCGTATTACAATAATGACCCTAATACTGTTGCATGAGGTCGACCGTAGCTGGAGTAATAATTTTTGGCTTGTACGGAAACAGGCAGGATGTAGATTAAATTTAAATTTATCAAAAAAAAATATAGTAGTCGATTCCAGTCCAAAATCATCCGATACTGAAGTTAAGCCATAATATTTGCATTTGCAGCTAACAGATACCAAAGAGGGTAGGTGGATACTTTACGGATTGTATTTACTTTTTTCTCTGACAACTGAAAGAATATTTTGGGATCCCTGCCCTCAAATTACAGTTTCTCTAAAGTAAAGAAGATGTATAGTGACAAGAAATGCAAAATGAGGGGGAAGAACATACATACTATGGTATGAAGCAAGTTGGGCATTTGTACTTGGACGGTGCATTGTCACATACTTGGCATTGACGGGCCCCCATGAGATTTTTTATTTCTTCTTGTTTAAGCGATTCACATCCACCTTCACCCTTACCTGTATGTATCACAAACAATATCGACCATAGACATATATTTATAAGTTGCCTTTGCTGCTACTGTCAACTGTCTAAAAGAATATAATCTATAACCATATTCTAAGAATCGGACAGACCCTTTGGAGGAAACCAAGCTGGGAAAATCTATAGTGTGTTTGGAGAGTAACAAAGGAGGAGCTGAATTCCCAATAACAAAGGAACAAGCTGGCTGAGGCATATAATTATGCACAATCTCACATCACATGAAAACACGCACGCAGGCAGAATTCAAGCAAAACAGTGCGTGTATATACAGCGAATTACGCATTCATGTTTACATTAGGATTATGTAGAAAATTTTACATACCCATGGCCGCCTGCTCGGCTGAGGAGATTCAAATCCACGATAGTTACCGGCGTAGACCTAGAGTTCGGTTTAGTTCAGAGTAATAACAATGACTCTGCAAAGCTAAAAATACTAAATTTGCATATAATAATCTCCGCCAAAATACTTTGAATTTGGTTAGGGAGATGTTGGGTGGGGTCCCTCCGTGATTGAGCGAAATGAACCTAGAGAGGGGTCATTTTCGAAACAAGGGGAAACAAAATGGTTTTTTTTTTTATGTTTTCAGGATTAGATTATTGTTGTTGATATATGGAATGTGTTTATATCACCATAAAAAGTCTTTCATATTCCTCATTATGTATTGGACTTAGCTAGTTGCTTTGATTTTTTTAATAGTAAGTTGAAGATTATTAAGAATTTAATTATCCACTTTAAGAGATGTAAATTTAACATGTTTTGCCAACTTTTTAGGGTTATATATCACTTTTTATGTTTATACATGTCACGATGTTGTAAGTTGCATCTTTTCACTATAATGTCATCCTTATGTAAGTGCCATGTGTTGTTGTGGTTTGTTAGGATTATATAATCCTCCCTTGTTCATATATAGTTTATTTGATCATCTTGCCTAGCTTAGGGGGACACTAGTACTTTACTAGAGTGTGAGGGAACACATATAGAGGTTAACTGCCACTTACTGCATGTTCATGCATGATTTTATGTGCCTCTTGGACCAATCCCTACATTATAGGAGCCACTCGAGTCTCACCAGCAGCCTCCATCAGTTGGTCATGGTTGGTAAGCAATTATGTTGAGTTAACCTCCAGTTACATTCAGTTAGATCACTCTCAGTTAGTCTAGTGCAAGTTTTGCATGGTTGCATGGGGAAGTGGTGCCTTTTTCCACCTACCTAATTAGTTTAATTGGTTTAACTAGTTTAACTTATTGTCGGACTGATTTAGACACCAGGAGTTAGACTAGTGGCTCCCATGCAGTGATTTAGAACTCCCAGTTAGCTATTCAGTTGGTAGATTCGAATCCTATCCACATGATTCGAATTCTCCTTATTGTAAGATTGTTGTATTATTGTTGAATTAATGAAGATTAATGTTGTAATTTAGTGATCAATTCTTATCAAATTTGTCTTGTTCAGTGTACATTGTTCTTGAGATTCCAGTGTATAATCCACTTCACAAATGCTCGCGTTTTCCTGTAGATCAATAGGTTCACAAATTCAACATGGTATCGGAGCCTTGTTCAGGCTAGCAGCAATTCTTGTCTGATCTCCATTGTACACCAGAAGCAGTTGAGTTTCCACATAAATCCTGGAATGATAGCCTTGCTCCCTCTTAATTATGTTCAGAGAAGTCTATTCAGGTGTGACGGACTCTTAGAAAGTGTACATGTCAAGATAGAAAGGCTTGAAACTAACATGATTGCGAATTGATTTTGGTTTTTGCAGGTATGTACATAGCTTCTTGAGGAAATGATTGTTTCAGCATACAGAAAGATGGATTCCTCAGCTCCTGTACCCTGAATCCTTACACCCTTCAACTACACTGATTGGAGGGCATATATGCAGGTCTCCTTGCACAAGTTTGGCCTGTATAGGATAACTATGGGCAGAGAAACTAAGCCCCAACAACATGTTGAGAAGAACAAGTTTTTTAATCAGTTTAATGAGGCCCTTGGCTTCATGTACACTCATATCTCCCGAGATCTTTTGTTTCACTTTGAGGGACTAAGGACTCCGAAGGAAGCTTGGGAAAAGCTTGAATCTTTGTTTAACAAACAAGATGAGCTTCGAGGGCACGTATTGGAGAATGAGCTCATTGCTTTACAACCCAGCAGTTTTGAATCTATTCAGTGATTCTTCACAAAATACAAGTCGCTAGTACTGCAATGCAACAAATGTGGATTGGAGAGGAAAGATGAGCAGGTTGTGTTGTTTGTACTTAGCAAGCTTGGCTCTAAGTACTCAGTATTTGTCTCTACATTCCATTCCAGAAGAGCTTCCATCCCTAATTGGAAGATGCCTTCTCTAGATGCTTTTGTTGAGTCCTTAATACAATGGCAAGATAAATTGGTTCAAATGGGAGTGATTCAAACCTCTAAGAATCAAGCACTCTTTATGAAAGACTCAAACAATGTGAAAGCAAGAGGGAAGCACAAAGGGAAGGAGCCCAAAGCCACTGATTCAAAGCCAAAGGAGAATTAGAGATCTTCTGATGGAGCCTTGGGTTCCAAGAAAAAGAAGAAATTCGAGAAGACTAAGTGTCCATATTGTATGAGAGGCTTTCATCCAAAGAGCCAGTGCATGAAAAAGACAATCGACCAGTTGTCAACACTCCTTAAACAGAACAATATTACTCTTCCACAAAGAGTAAAGAAGTATGATGTTGGACAATTGACAGAAGATCATGAGAGGTGCCATGCCTTGAAGGCACTCCTCTCTCAGTCGAAGGCTTACTTTATAGATTTTGGAGCATCCAACCACATGGTTGCTTCCAAGGAATCCTTCACCACTCTCGATCTTTCAGGAGGACCTAGTATTCATATGGGTGATGACTCTCAGATCCCAGCAACAGGAAGATGTTCTATTAAAATCCAGTATGGAGAGTTCATAAATGTACTCTATGTGACCTCCCTTGCAGCAAATTTGTTATATGTATACCAGATGACTCACACTGGCTCACCAAAGCAAGTGGTATTTGGCCCTGACTCAGTAGAGATCACAGATATCTCAAATGGGAATATTATAGTGAAATGTATTGCAGACCATGCCTCCAAGGAATATGCATTCTCACATTTCATGCCATACTCAGATCTAGTACAACCACAGCTTCTATTCGAAGCAGATAAAGGTATCAAAACTCCTTTACTTCCATTTGCATATACATATTTATTGTCTACTATTTCATATTCAGATTCAAATGAAGAGGAAGATCAACACAATCTTGATATTGAACTTACACCTCGAGAGGATCTAGATCTAGATCCAACATCTATTTCATATCAGCAGCCTAAATGGGCCCAGAAGCTCATTAAAGCAGTCGGGGATGTTGTTAGGAATCTAGATGATAGAAAAAGAATGAGGTCCCATTATCAGAAAGAGTATGCTGCATTGTCCCACACAGGTCCACTTCTCCTTGAGAGGTGCTTCATGATGTTGGGATCATATCCTAACACTTTTCGAGAGGCTTTCCATGATCCAAGATGGAAAGCAGTTATGGATGAGGAATCTGATCCACTACAAGACAACAAAACTTGGGAACTTGTCCCCTTACCTCCAAGGAGGAAACTTGTTAAATGCAAATGGGTCTACAAGACCAAGATAAGTTATGATGGAACTACAACCAAGTACAAGGCTCAGTTGGTGGCCAAAGGATACTCACAGGTTCAAGGATTGGACTATAATGAGACATTCGCTCTAGTAGCAAGAATGGATTCCATCAGACTTGTCTTGGCAGTTGCAGCTTCAAAAAGGTGGGAGGTACATCACATGGATGTAAAAAGTGCCTTCCTCCATGGTGACTTGAAGGAGGAGATTTACATGAAACAACCTGAGGGGTACATTGAGGATTCCTCCTTAGTTTGCAAACTGAGGAAATCACTCTATGGGCTCAAACAATCCCTAAGGGCATGGTATTCCAAAATGGATGCCTTTCTCATGTCACAGATTTTTGAAAGATGCAAATCATATTGCAATGTTTAAATGCAGAAGAAAGAGGGATCCTTGTTATTGATTGTGTTATATGTGGATGACTTGCTCATTAATAACAGCTCTACTACTGGATTGAGAAGCATCAAATCAGCTCTAAACAAAGCATTCGTTATGACTGATCTTGGACTGTGAAGACAGTTCATTGGTCTTGAAGTAAGTCAAAAGACTTTGGGAATCATGATCTCACATTCCATATACTCATTAGACATGCTTAGGAGAATCCACATGGAAGCCTGTAAAGTAGCCCCTTTTCCCTTCCTATCTTGCATCAGGCTAGAAGAAGGTGGTTCTACACCATTGGTAAACAACACTCTTCTCAGACAACTCATTGGGAGCCTTCTATACCTCACACATTCGAGACCAGACATATCCTATGCTGTGAGCGATGTTACCAGATACATGCAGAAGCCACATGAGCTCCACAGGAAGGCAGCAAAACGTATCTTACACTATGTGTAGGGTACCAAAGATTACGAGATCCATTATGCAGCTGGTGCACAACTTGACCTCATAAGCTTCACAGATTTAGACTGGGTTGGAGATGGGAATGATAGAAAATCCACTTCAGGATTTGTGTTTATGTTGGAATCTGAGCCAATTTATTAGTCCAGTAAGAAGCAAGCAACACTTGCACTCTCTTCAGCAAAAGCAGAGTATAGGGGGGCTGTAAATGCAATCATCCGGGCAGTTTGGATCGATGGCATCTTGGTAGAATTTGAGATTCCCACTTCACCTTCAATGGACATCTACTATGACAGCCAGAGTACCATAAAGATATCCAGTGACCCAGTTCATAAGCAGCGGACGAAGCATTGAGGTTCACATGCATTGTATTGGGGAACTAGTGCATGACAAACTATCACACTGCATTATTGCCCTATAGAGGAGCAAATTGCATATATATTCACCAAGTCCTTCACAAAAAAGTGATTTGTCTTTCTCAGATCTCTTCTCGATGTAAAGCCTTGATTCATTGTTCATGATTCACTGTTTTTTTGAGGGCGGAGGGGGGGTTCCCATGAGGTTTTCCCCATTTTCCTTAGTTTATTAAGCAATTTTTATTTCTTTTAGATTGTATGGGTGACTTTTGGCCTAGTTGTTGGGGCCCAAAGTTGTCCAAGTTAGGATTAAGGGGGGGTGTTGCGATTATATAATCCTCCCTTGTCCATATATAGTCTATTTGATCATCTTTCCTAGCTTATGGGGACATTATTACTATACCATAGTGTGGGGAACACATATAGAGGTTAATTGCCACTTATTGCATGTTCATGCATGGGTTTATGTGCCTCTGAGACCAATCCCTACATTATAGGAGCCACTCTAAGTGCCACCAACATCCTCCATCAGTTAGTCATTGTTGGTAAGCATTTATGTTGAGTTAACCTCTAGTTACATTTAGATAGATCACTCTTAGTTAGTCTAGCACCAGTTTTGCATGGTTGCATGGGGAAGTGGCACCTTTTTCCACCTACCTCATCAGTTTAACTAGTTTAACTGGTTGTCGGACTGATTTAGACATTGAGAGTCAAACTAGTGGATCCCATGCAATGATTTAAACACTCCTAGTTAGCTATTCAGTTGGTAGATTTGAATCCTATCCACATGATTTTAATTCTCCTTATTGTAAAAGTGTTGAATTACTATTGAATTAATGAAGATTAATGTTGTAATTTACTGATCAATTCTTATCGTATTTGTCTCAAATTTGTCTTGTTCAATGTACATTGTTCTTGATATTCCACTGCATAATCCACTTCACGATTGCTCTCATTTGCTTGTAGATCAATAGGTTCATAAATTCAACATGGTTTCGTAGAATAGAGGTGAGATGATTCAAATCTTTCATGTTTGATGCATCGACAAGTATCCAAGAGTATCAATTATACTCCATGGGAGTGGAAGGTTATTTTAGAGTGTGCATCTTTTTAAAGCATTTTGTTATGTTTTCTTCCAAGTTTGTGACATTGGACATGTTGTTGCATATTCCAGGTCACCATATGTGAGCTAGAAATGCAAACCATCATCATGGGTAGAATCCTTCCATGTGCATTTCAAAAGATATTAATTTTTATAGTGGTATAAGAAATCAAGGAAGGCGTTAATCAAATATGGTATGTGTTTAGCAATTTCAATATATTTTTTGTTTGGTAGTGTCTAATGTGTTTGTCAATTTCTATTTTTTGGATATGCAATGGACAGTATGTGTGGTGTCAATTTTGATAAGTGGGAAAAGTTGTTATTATTGCTTTGATTATTGTCACATAAAGGAGGTTTGCTTTTAGATTATATTTTATTGTGTTTATTTAATTTGGAATGGTTTTGTATGGAAACAAAAAAAGGTATTAATGTGATCCCAAAATTGATTAGATTGTCTGTTGCATGAAGGATTGTGGTCTTTCAAGTGCGTTGCAAAGTTATTACCTGCTTTTTTGCATTGAATTGTCCTAACTAGCATGTTAGGCCATCTCATTTCAGCTATAAGGCAGGTAGGGGCATTATGGGCTCCTTATTGAAAAGCCCTTGTTTGTCTTGACACTATCGTTGGTCTACAAAGTGGTAATAGAACCTAAGACTCCTCGAAAATTTGTTCCAATGTTGTATCACAAGGTAATGACCCCCCTCCTAATATTGTTTTTTTAGTCTAAATATGATAGTTTATGCAATAAGTTTTATGCAAGATCCATTATGGATTACTATTTTGGGAGGGTGCCTCTTTAGGCAATGATATATGGATCGATTGGGGAGGTGTGGAGAGACAAGGTTGGCATTGCACCCATACTCATAGTTTGTTGAATGGATTATTTCTATTTTAGTTTGATGACTCTACCCATGTGATGTAAATCTTACATCAAGGACTCGAGGTCTACAAGAATAGTCTAGTCGTTTTTTATGCCTGGTCTCATCCACTAACAAAGATGCCCATTGGCCTTGAACAATCTAAGATGAGTTTCTTAGCCTCTCAGTGCAATTATGGCTATCCATGGAGTATATATCGTCCCCTTTAGGAATTATTATTTGTCATGAACATAAATAGTAGCCATGGACCCAATGTTGAGTTTGCATTAAGGTTAACCTTTCAAAGGACTTTAAGGAGATACTGTTCATTCAAGCAGGGGATAGGATTTGTCAACACATAATGTGATGTATTAATCTTCCTAACACTTGCTTTCTATGTAAAATCACGAATCACCATATTCATGACTTATACTCATGTACGAGGTTGATCATGCAACAACCTAGTGCACACAGACTTCTCTAGCTCCCAAATCTTCTCAAGCAATGGATGAGAGGGAAGATGGTCATACTCAAGTGGTAAGGAAGAAGAAAAGCACCAGGGTGGAAAAAGCACAATCCCCAAAATTCTTAGCCCTCAAAGTTCCAAATGTGGTTGGACCTAGTAGGTCGCCATGCCAATGGTCAGTGAGCCTCCTTCTATCTCAACCAAAACATGTGTAGTAGTTATAGAGTCCACTCTTCTTGTGTACTCTTGCATGCTTTGGATACGGAACCAATCATTGATTTGATGACCAAATGAAATGGCCAAGACAAATTACTCTTAAGAGTTGACTACTTCAACCCTCTACTACAATGAATAATCCCTTTGTTGCACTCTGGAAACTTTTAGAATGAGGCGGAGATACATGATGTTACTAATTTGGAATGAAAGTGACCTTGTTGAATCTACAGGGCTCAAGTGAACATGGAAGAAAACAATGAGACCATCTTGCTTCCCAGTACCCCTCTTTCGATCTATAGGGATCCTACCTTCCCTATCAAATATTGTTTATGATTGTGCACAAATCTAAATTTCCTTTTGAATTTCTCATTCTTGAAGGTTGCCCTCATATATTTATCGTAGACCACATTGCTCACACTCTTTGCAAAGTTGACACTATCAACTATAGGTAATTTAGAGGTCTTAAGATTGACTTGTGTAGCTCATAGATCTTTTGGTCTGGTTTTCTAATGGGGTATAGAGCATGAGTTATAGAGTAGTTATGGTGAGTACACAAGTCATGTCATCAAAGATAGGGAATAGTTTAGGATGGGTTACAATTTTAATGGGCTTTAAAGCAGATAGACAATGCTTGTCGGCCTTTATGTTTCCCTTAACTCCCTAACCAAGTGTTGCTGGAAATTCTCACCTCCTGCGGACAAGAGTTGTTTCCCTAGATCTGAATGGTACAGGTATAGAACAAATGAGTGATAACAAGGATAAGCACTTTCCCTAAAATTGATAGATATCTAGAATGAGTCTTTGATTTATTCTATAGTGTGATGTATCAGCTTTATATGGTGCTAGATCTCCATAGGTATACGTGCAATAAACACATCAAACAACAAACAAGATCAAAAGTACCAGAAAATGATCTACATTTCTATATCAGTGACTAAGGAATCCAATAATAAAATGAGTGATCATAACACAATACATTTTATGGGAAAGAAACCATCATTGCATTAAGATGAAGAAGAGAGATTACAACCATAATGCCTTAATTTTTTGATGCCTCCTCACAAACCAAGTCTTGTCCTCAAAGCTCACCCTATATTTGGCTAGAATTTCAATGCAGCAACATAACTTTCCTCCTCCCAACCCATGGGGGATGAGCTAGTATTTATAGCCCTTGGTAGGATAGGGATGGTTGAGAAAAAGGTGGATGAGGTGGAAGGGAGATCCTACTAGGGGGGATCTCGAGTCCAAGTGGTCCACAAGAGTAGGGATGAGGGTGCCACAAAGCTTTCCTTCGAGAAGCTTCGTGAATCTTCTCATTTTCCTTTTGAAACTTGAGCACCGCTCTTTCACTGTGTAGACAGAGCGTTACCAGGGTGGAACCTCTTATTGATCAAAGGGTAAAGGCGATGGCACTGCTCACTGTCAAGAGAATAAAGGTGTTCTAAATAGGGTAACACTTATTGTATAAAGGGCAGAAGCGGTGGTGGACTCAAGTATGAAAATAAGAGTCTAGGCTAGTGTCCAACTTCACATTTTGGGGATTGAAGGCAATTTTTGATGTTTTGGGCCTCAACACATGATGGTGACGAGAATTGTGTGTAACAAAATGCCCCCCAAAGCAAGAGGCTAGAGGGATACGATAGGCGAGAGCTTTGTAAGATCAAGTTATCACTTCGAGGCAAGAAATCAATTGATCGAAGATTATCATCAACCTAGCTTCTGCAATACATCAATACTTTTGACTCATATCCCAATAACTCTTCATCATGGCTGCAGACCAATATAAGGCAAATCCATGAGAGAGATGAATAAACATGGCTATTGGAATACAACATAGATCCATGTGAAAGAGACTCAAACTTGGACATAGCTACCAGACATACAATGTAGATCTATGTCACATGGACGCAAATTTGAGCACAACCATGACCATACAAATGTGGATCCATGCTAGGACTCATATAAACTACTCCATCGCAACTTGGGGAAAGCAATGAGCGCTTAACAAATACTCGAGGTCTTTGTCTCGTCTTCTACAATTTACGATTCTATCCATGTGATTATAAGGTCTTGACGTCAAACATGGTAGAAACCACTTGATTACCGATCAATGATGAGAACCGTTAACAAGTGCGAGGGAGATCACCATTGATGTCAATCATTGCCAAGGTACCCTAGTACAATATCCTCAGTGTGAATAGATGATCTGATGTCGAACACTTAGTCGAATCTTTCGATCAAAGGGAAATGATGTGAACCTATGTCGAAAGTGAGAGAATATGTCATTGATGCATACAGATCTCAAGGTACTAATTTTGTTTCTAAGACTAATTCCTGGATGACGAACTGAAGTCGACAGGAATAGTCTCATCGAAGGAGGGCTATGATGAATCCCACATCGACGACATGAAACTCGGAACAAAGTTCTGGAATTTTGAGTATGATGTAACCATGGGACTGACTCAAAGGTAACTGACACATAAGTTTAAACTGCAGATGCAAACTCTCAACATGACTTCCCTTTGAACATTGTGTGACACGACCGAAGACTTGGTAGCATTGACTTGACCAATCGGATACGAAAACATACTGCGATGGTGGACGATACATTCTTTGAAAGACTCAAAGGAGTGACATGACTCATGAAAATGGGTCGACTTGAAAGCAAGTTGAATACCTAATTGACCGAATAAAATGCAGACAAGTGCAATGTTCAAAGGTGACTAATAACTGCCATTTATTGCAAATGAGATAGTTCCCTTCCCTTAATTTTCCCATCATGATTGATGAGTGCCTCTTTTCATTTTTACAAGTTCAAAGAGGGTAACAAATTCTAATTGTAGCTTATCCAGAGATAAGTCCATTCTCATAAGTTTCACGAACCCGCGAAAGGAGGGGTTCGTTCCCAAAAGAGGGTTTCTCGGTGTTTAATTTAATGAGTCCATTGAAAGTTAACTTGGTATCGTTCATGTTTAGAGAGTCTGAACGAAAACAAAAGGAGACTCCACATGGTCCTTTTCCGTATGATTTAGTCCCTAGGGCTTGAAAAAAAAGTATAAAATAATGCCTAAGAGAACTCTTCTAGTCATGATTGGCCGGAGTATTCATTTTTCGTAATTAGTCAATCTGAATCGAAAAAGAGATAAAATACTGTCAAAAAGATGACTCTTCAAGTATTTTTACGAGCGTGAAGAAGACAAGTTCACTCAGCGATATTTTCACATTTAAGGAGTCCGAAAAGAGCTTAAAGAAGACTCCATAAGGGTTTCTTTTCACAATGAAGGTTTTAATGAGTCTGAAAAGAAGCGAAAGTTGACTCGGAATTTTGGTGTTGGGTTTAAAGAGCACGACCAAAATGTCGAAATTAGCGCTCAACGACTTTTTCTGTTTTATGGAAGTACAAAAAAAAGTAAAAAGCAAACTTACTCATAACCAAAAACTTTAACTTTCATCCCGTGCAAAAACTCTTTAAAAGACTATTAGATCTCCAAAATATAAAAAAAAACAAGTTTTCAATGACTATGTAAAAGGGTATTTTATTAAAAATGATTAAAATAATAATAAAACCGAAAAACATTTCATATAAAAACCAATGAAATAGTAAAAACTTACCATTTTACTATTTACCAAGTTGGACAGTTATTTTGGAGCTATTTGTGTGCAGACTTTAGGCAAGGATTCTGGAGCCGTCAACTGTTTGTTTTTCGATCCGTCAGCTCCATGTAAGAGCTAAACCTATGCCTAGCATTTTTATGGTTGCATTTTCTCTTTCCATGTCAATTTTTTGAGGTTTTTAGGTTTTTACCCTAGGGTAAAAATCTCTCACAGGGTAATGCTCTTTCCTTTTGCAGGAAAGGAGGTGCCCGAGCAAATCCGCGTTTTTCATGCCGATTAAGGCAGTGCCACAGGTTGCTCCCAAATGATGAACGACCAAGCCAAAATAAAGCATTTAAAGTATTTTCAATGGTTGATAATGTGTTATAATACTCCAATTTTGATTTTTGGTAGGTCATTTCAGCAAAAATGGTTGTGTGGAAGGAGAGACAACACGAGGATGATGATTCCAGGAATGGAGCAGATGTTGGATCCATAGATGCTTTACGGGGCTATGGCCTCCTAAAGTTCTTTCATGTTCTGAGCATGAGGTCTCATGTGAAACTACTGGAATATATACTAAGAATGTGGAACCCAGAGCAACAGTACTTCGAGGTGGGGGCCCATATTCTTATAGTGGAAGTAGAAGACATCTACTTCCTTACAGGTTTATCCGGGCGTGGGGCGCCAATCTCACTGACATATTCTCGAGGGGCAGATTTCACGACACAGGAGCTTATCTATCGTCACTATTTTTCGGGCACTCAAATGTTTGGGAAAAGGATTCCCATCAAGGCAGTGATGGGTCTGCCTCTCCGAACAGTACTTTTCACCATGCAGCAGGTTGTAGGGAGCCAAGTGGCTCATCAGGCTTCTCAGACACACATGCTTTACACCTTGGAGGCTATGGCACCTACGGTCTATAACTGGGCTGAGGCCTTACTAAGTGTCTTCAAGGAAACAACTGACTAAGTGTCGGCAGGGAGAGTTGAAACAATCTGGTTATGACACCATCTTGGCATCTTATTCTTCAAGCGGGTACCTCTGTTGAGGTCATAGGTGACTTTCACTGAGCTGAGAGCATGAGACCCTCGCATACTACGGTGGGTAGAGAATCATGGTCCGCATTGGTGGCGGCAGGGCCAAGGTCAAGTACAGGAGTGCATTTTTTCGTTGGTTAGTTAACCAACTCGTCATGGTTAAGGATTATGTGTACGCTGGTACTAACTTTAGGGGAGACCCTGTTCTACCCTTACTGGAAGGTGCCCAATGGGCCAATATCTGTAAAAAAAATGCTCAAGACATGATTATTTTTTGTATTTCATGTTTTATAATTTTTATGAATGATAACGAGACCAAAAATTTTCATGTATATGTAGGAGATGCACGACCTGGGGGTTCATCCCCAATTGACAGGCGAGCGGGGGCCCGCTTCGTACATATATGAGACGATGAGTTGATTGAGTTAGAGGAGAATCTCAATCGATTAACTCTTGATATTCCAGATGCTTCCATAGATGACCTCCCTAGGAGGTATTAGAGACATACAACTGGAGTATGGGGTTGATTCAGTCGCCTGCTACGGAGGGTAGCGAGAGCTATCATGTGTTACCATGAGCATCACTAGTTATC
>LPNX010420637.1:378306-402271 GCA_001517045.1 Pseudotsuga menziesii | reverse complement strand
GTTAGATTGTTTTATTTCTATTGCATATTGGGAAAGATTGATTTCTGGAGTCTAGCTGTCTGTTGTGGTACCCCAAGCCATAGGAATTTCTCTCCGTAATAGGTAGCCTCTACGATCCTATGATGGGGGATCTCGAGCTCAACTAACCCACAATGTTAGGGATAAGAGAGGACACGAGGCTCATGATCTAGAAGCCTCGAGAATCTTCTCTTTTTCCCATTTTACCCAGGGTACTGCTTTTCTCCTTCTATGATAGAGCGGTTCAGGTAAGAAACGCTTATGGACCAAGGGCTATAAGTGGTGGCACCGCTTATGGATAACAAGGCACAGGCGTTGCGAGCAAGGTACCTCTCATGGACAAAGGGGAAAGCGCGGTGCTGAGTCTTTTTATGAAAGATTGACAAATGGTATGATTTTCCACTCCAAGTGTTGGGATTGAGGGCACATAGGTATGTTAAGAGTCTTATCACATGATGGTGACTGGATTTTGGTATAATAGGATGCCCCCCAAAGCATGAGTCTTAGAGGGATACGATAAACGAGAGCTTTTAGAGAACAAGTCGTCACTACGAGGTGAAAATGTTGGCTCGATCGGAGTATGTTGCCAAGTAGGCATCTGTTGTACATCAGTATGTTGACTCATAGACACAAGTAACCAACTCATGGCTGCAGACCAGTACAAGGCAGATCCATGAGAGGAATAAACAAGCATGGCTACTAGAATACAATGTAGATCCATGTGATAGAGGACTCAAACTTGGACATAGCCACGAGACATACAATGTAGATCTATGTCATACAAACGCAAATTTGAGCATAGCCACGACCATACAAATGTGGATCCATGCTAGATATACACAACTCCATCGCAACCTGGGGAAAAGTAATGAGCGCTTTAAACAAACACCCAGGGTCTTCGTCTCGTCTTCCATAAAGTACGATTCTATCCATGTGATTACAATGATTTGAAGTCGAACATGATAGAAACCAATTGATTATCGGCCAATGATGTGAACCGTTAACAAGTGTGAGGGAGATCACCATTGATGTCAATGATTCCCAAGGTACCCTAGTACAATCTACTGAGTGCGAATAGATGTCCTGATGTCGAACACCTAGTCGATTCTATCGATCAAAGGTCAATGATGTGAACCTATGTCGAGAGCGAGAGAGCCTGTCATTAAGGCATACAGATCTCAAGGTACCAAATATTGTTTCTAAGACTATTTCCTGGATGATGAGCTGATGTCGACGGGAAAAAGTCTCATCGAAGGATGGCCATGATGAGTCCCACATCGACAACATGAAACTCAGAACATAGTTCTGGAATGATGTGAATGTAGTAACCATAAGACTGACTCAAAAATACTAGCACAAAGATAGTGTGGACTGCAGAGGTAAAACTTCTTCAAATCCCCTTTGAACATTGGACGACACGACAAAAAGACTTGGCAACATGACTGAACGGGACAAACACACAATGCGACAGTGGACAATGCATTCTTTTGAAAAACTCAAAGGAGCCACATGACTCATGAAAGTGGATCGTCATGGAGATCAGCTGAATACCCAATTGACTAACATGATGTGTAGACAAATGCCATGTTCAAAGGTAACGACAAACAATTGCCATTATTTACAAAATGATTTCCTTCCCATTTCCCCCATCATGGTTGATGAGTGCCTCTTTTCGGTTTTATGAGTTCAAAGAGGGTAACAAACACTTGATATAGCTTTTCAGAAGACAAGCCCAGACTCATATGTTTTACGAACCTGAGAGAGGAGGGATTCATTCCTAGAACGGGCCTCTCAATGTTTAATTTAATGAGTCCACTGAAAGAAAACTTAGTATTGTTCATGTTTAGAGAGTCTGAACGATTATGGAAGAAGACTCCAGAGGGTTCCTTTTTCGTATGATTTAGTCCCTAAGGCCCGAAAAAGTATAAAATCATACCTTAGGGAACTCTTCCAGTCATGATTGACTGGAGTGTTCCTTTTTCGTAAATAGTCCTATCCAAACCGAAAAAGAGAAACCTATCGTCGGATGGACGACTCTTCAAATACTTTAACGAGCGTGAAGAAGACAAAATCGCTCGACAATCTTTTCATATTTAGGGAGCCTGAAAAGAGTTTAAAGAGAACTCCATTAACCTTTTTCATGTTTGAATACAGAGCACAAAAAAGTAACAAACTAAGCTCAAACCAATTTTCATGTTTTCAACAAAGCACGAAAAATGAAAAGTAAGCTCAACACCATCTTACTATTTTAACGAGCTCGAAGATCAGTTAAAAGAATGCTCAGGGATTGGTTTCATTTTTACGCAATCTTGAAACCAATGGGTAAACTATGCTTGAAAAATCCCATTAACATGATATACAGAGGTTGGAATCTTGCCCCCAACATGATTGCTAGCGAAGCTTACCCTTAGCATGGTTGCTAAGGGCTCAACATGCCCCCAAGCTCCGTTTCATTTGACGATTCTTCTTCCATACCCAACCTAAAAACCTGGTTACTAATGCGAAAATTTTCACCAAGGGGGTAGGAAGAACGAGAATCAAGAAGTTGAAAAGAAGGTTCAAGATCTAACACTAAAGGGAAGACTCGAATCAAGGGAAGGGGATCTGTTTCATTTTTACACAAGCTTGAAACATAAGGTAACTTTGCTTGGAACATGGTTTCATTTTTATGCAAGCTTGAAACCAGAAGGTAAATTATGCTTAGAACATGGTTTCATTTTTATGCAAGCTTGAAACCAAAAGGTAAACTATGCTTAAGGAAACCTACTTCATTTTTTAACGAGCTTGAAATAGAAAATGAACTATTCTCAAGAATTATTTCATTTTAATGCAAGCTTGAAACCAAAAGGTAAACTATGCTTGAGGAGATCCATTTCATTTTTTAACGAGCTTGACATAGAATGGGAACTTTGCTCATAACATGGTTTCATTTTTATGCAAGCTTAAAACCAAAAGGGTAAACTATGCTTAAGGAGTGGTTTTATTTTTTAAAGAGCTTGAAACCAAAATTAAACTATGCTCTACACATGGTTTCATTTTTATGCAAGCTTGAAATCAAAAGGTAAACTATGCTTAAGGAGTGGTTTTACTTTTTAACGAGCTTGAAACCAAAAGTAAACTATGTTCACAAACCTGCTCCTACAATACATGATATCCAAAGGTTGGTAGGTTTCCCCCATTTCATAAAAGTTAGCAGCTTAGCTCCATTCTGATATCCATAGACTAGAGCCATGCCCCCCATTTTACCTATGATGGGAAGAAGATAACTAGAAGAAGGGGAAGGAACCATAAGAACATGTGGCACATTCAGGGCAGTCTGATTACTAGGAGTGATGGGATGGTTAGGTGTAATAAAAGAAAGCTGATCAATGGTCACAATCTTCCCATCATGGGTAAAATGCATAAATCTAAAGAGTGTGGACACAACAGCCTTCATGGCATAAACATAATCACGTCCAAGGAGCAGATTAAAATCTAAAGGACCTTGGACCACCATAACATCAATGCAGACAGTTTTCCCTCCTAGTGTTATAGGTAAATGAGGAAGGATCCCTAAAGGTGCAGTAGGCCTTTGATTAAAAGATAGTATCTGATCGGTGGCTGGTACAAGCTGAGGAGAACCTAAAGCTTGCCAAGCAGTTGAGGATAGAACACTAACAGAAGCCCCTTCGTCAACAATAGTGTGAAGTATCCGCCTAGCAGTAACATTCACAACTATCTGGAAAGGAACACTCGAATGAAGACGAGACTCTGTTAGGTTACTCCAGTCAAAGGAAATAACCCTAGTACTTGGAGAGGGTTCTGTCAAAATAGACAAAATTTCCTCTTGTCGAGAACAATCAGAATGAAGCACAAAAACTTCAGCAGGATTCAGTTCATTCTGTACTAAAAGAGAAGAACAAGATGAAGATTTGGTCAAAGAGACTACTTCAGTCTTAACGCTCTTTGATGAAAGAGCAGGATCGGGTAGAAATGACACCGACTCGACCACTTTAACTTCACTCTCAAAAGGGAGAGTGGGATCAACCACAGATAAATATGAATTGACCACTTGGTCAACCAGTGGGGGATCGAGGGATAACTTACTATCACTTGTTGGAATCACCTGTTGATGATCAATAATATTTTCAACCAATGTGAAGCTTCATCCATGCTTGGGCAAAGAAAAGTACGGTGCATAGCCTTGCATATCAAACAAGGATACAAGACTTTACCCTTACGACCTTTTACCAATGGGTAACTGGTTGAGGGAGTATCGTCAACATGATGATTACAAGTTGATGACACAGACGGTTTGGACCTTTTAGACCACTCTTCTTGTACAGGGGAGAGACCGAGACACTCCTTAAGAAGGTGGTCCCCCTTGCAAAGCTTACAAGGGAACTTGGGTTTTCCAGGCGTTCTCTTAGAATGAGCACCATCAAGGGTAGATAGTTGCTGTTTTTTCTCTTTCTTATCCTTCTTCTTCTTACGCTTCCCTTTCTTCTTCTTCTTATCCACTCAACTACTAACCATAGAGCTTTGGTCAAGTGAAGAAGAAGAAAGAGATGAAGCCACAACCGGTGAAGAAGGAGCAGGATTAGGTTGAGTTCAATCCTCTCCCGGTGGAGAGGTGACATTTTAGACATTAGGTGTAACAGGAATTACCAGATTAAATAGCCAAACCGGTAATCCTATAGTTAATCCAGGAAGATTTAGAGTGGCAATAAACGGAGGACCAATACCTTCACTTGGAGGGAATACAAAAGTAGACCTTGGAAAGGGACCTCTTGAGCGATAGTCCCAGATGAGGATGCCATCTCAAAGTCTTTAATAACCCCCTAACTACCATGCACAAGCAAGTACTACTCAAACTAAAAGCAACAAGCAAACACGTGAAAGGAGTGTATAAGAGTCAAGAACCTCACAGGACAGGCCAAAAGGATAACTCAGATGGTTTAGGATTCCTAAAAGGGTCTCCCGATATATGCAACGTACGTGGGAGCTCAAATCGGTAGTAGTGTTGTCTAATGCATAACCGTACACAACGGGCCTTCAGATATACAATCGAGTACGTAAAGTACCTTTCTATATACCTCAAGGGTACGTGAAAGGCCGTTCAATATACCGATGGTACGTGGAAGAACCGCGCAAGTCCCATGATGTAATGCGGTGTTGTGCCCTTATTCAACAGCCTTAAAAAACATATTTCATCAAACAAAATCTTATTTTGTTTTGATGAAATGTTCGAATTTCTTATAGCAAATCTACTGAACCGACAGCTACTGAAATGATGACATTTCGCGAGCTACTAAATCGATGAAATTCTATGTTTTTTACAACCTTTGTGAACTATGGTTAATGAACATAAATCACTGCATTAAAATCATTACTTTGGATGAATTTATCTTTACAACTTAAGGGATAAGCTTTGCTTGTTATAAGTCTTCACTTGAATATTAACTAATGGATATATGTCATTGGTTTAGTGTAAGTTTGACAAGGTCCTAGAACATCGAAGGCTTAATAATTTATGCAAATATGCATTATCCTAAGTTCATCTTTTGGACTCCGAACCATACTCAATATTACCATAATTGTTTAATGTTGATTTTTATAATACGGTCCATATTGCAAATTTTGGTGTTGGTGTGATGGTTTATATTGCGTCGTATGCTCACCTCCTTCGAAGGTTTAAATCACTATACGGTAAGGTCGACATAGGGTTATTGCTTATGGTTAAATGAATTCATGTCGTCGCCTCCGAATCCAATCCACCTGCTGCAAGGTTGATATGGTATTATTGCACCTGTACTTAACTCTGTCAATCACATTCACTTGCCAGTACGAGCTCAACATCGTGGCTCCCGGTGTGTTGAACATCTGTAATTCATTTACGGTATGATTGTATGTCGAGTACTCCGAATAAATAATGGCAACATGAGTTCATCTGGAGTCTTCGCCGTCAGTTTGTTTATCACTTGATTACCACTCTGCGTGGTTATTCTCCCTCCCTCATGCCGAGTTTACAGCGGTCTTGTCTGGTTTTGCTCATGTCGCAATTTGTTTATCACAGAGTTGGGTTTCATTGCCTGTGTTTTCTGCTCAGCTTCCATCCTGAGTGTTCACTCTCCAGCTCACTGTCATGCTTTGATTTGTGGTACCTCTTCTGTGTGTGGCTTCGTGCATGCGCGCATGCAGCTATGGCTCCTGTGGTTAGGGTTGAACCCAGTGATATGAAACTTCTTGATTCAAACCCTGAACTCTTAGCTAGGGTGGAAGCAGTCGGATGGTTGCCGTTCATTCGCAAGTTCACGGATTTGAACCCAGAGGTGACGAGGTTGTTTGCTTTGTCGTTGGACGATTCTAGGGTTAAAATAGCCGACCTTCGATTCAGGGTAGATGAACGTTCAGTTGCTCTTGCTATCGGTTTGTTGTTGACAGGCGAACGATGGTTCAAGTATAAGCAGATGGAAGTGACTGAGTGGACGCAAATGATGAAGAATCCTTGTCAAGATGTTTCTTTCAGAACCGGTGTGTCCCGGAAATACTTTAAGAAAGAGTGGCGACCAGTCTTGGATGTTATCCACAGGTACTTGACCTGTGAGGGTCGTCTCTCCTCAGCTTATATCTATCATCTTCGGTTGATGGCTGTGTTTATCGGTTTTCCTCTTAATTTGCCTCATTATCTAGTTCAGAGTATGTCTAAGATGTCTTCGGCCATTAAGAAGGGGCCGAAGAACAATAGTCACAGTTTGTTTCATCATGGTTTGGTGAGGATTTTAATAGAGAGGAAATTGTCCAAGCAAATCGGTCGTGGGATGAGTTTATCGAGTCGAATGGTTTCTTGGCCTTCTGTCATTGTCGGTTTGATTGCCCTGAAGAATGTGTAAGGCATCTACAGCCTAATCGAGTTTTGGCTTCTCCTGCACACGAGCCTGTGTCAAATCCTGATGGCCGTGTAAGCCCCAGCGTTTGCAATGAGTCAGTTCCCGCTCCTGTAAGTAGTCCCGGTACTCCTGTGCCTTCTAAGTGCATGAGAAATTCTTCAAATCTATCGCCGGTTACACCAAAACGTAATGTTGATACCTGCAAACAGATAGGCAAAAGGCCGAATGCTAAGGTTATTGGTAGGTTTACAAGGAGTATGTTAACCAAGGGTAATGTTGTTAAGCCTCCCGTGAGAAATAATGTTGAAATTGAAATAGTCGTGATTGACGATGAGGAAGAAAAAAATGTTCTACCTGATGATACTCTTGATGTTGATCATGAGCCTTTCGTAAACCCAGCAGATAGTAGTCCTCATGTGTCTGATAAGAACCTTCAGGTTGACCCTGTGGTCGATTCCCCAATGAAGGGCAAGTCTGTTGAAAATAATTTGCCCGGGCCTTATCAAATTGGTGAAACTGTTCACCCATTCTTTGTCAGTTGTCTGCTAGATAAAATACACAGGATGGAAATAGAACTGACAGAGATGGTGACACGTGATGATGTTATCAGAGCTGAGAATTTGAAGCTGAAAGAGAAAATTGATTCAGGTGATAAGTGTCTGCTCCGTCTTAAGAAGCATAAGAATAGGTTGATTCGTAGAGTCCTGAAACTCCAAAACGAGAGTCATAAGAACGAGGAGAAGGTCCGTGAATTGAATGCACAGGTCACTATGATGCAATTCAAAGGGCATTCGTAGAACCCGGCAAATGGTGTAAATATCCAGGTGTGTAATGCCCCTGTTAATCTATAATGTTGTGGGTGCACTTACTATTGGTTTCAGGTTTGAAGTTGTAATCAAGTGACAATGAAGTTATTTTTTGTTACAGGTATTGGTGTGTATTGATTTTTGCATTATGTAGTTTATTTCATTTTGTTTTTGCGTGTGTTTTAATTATATTTCTTTTATGCGTAGTATCGCAGGTGATGTTGTTGATGCTCTTTCTCATATTTTGATGATCACTTACCTTCAGGATGATCCCTGGATAATCGGGAACAAATCGATTGGCAGTAATGTTTCCCAGGTGTCACTATATCATTAGTGCCTTTGTCGTTTTTATGATTTTGTGCTATAAACAGAGTCATTCCAATTTCAAGACGTTATTATGCATATCGAAAAATGACATGAGGCATTTGTCATTTTTAACAAAATTGGTTATGATTTTGATTTTATGGTTTCCAGTTTTATAGAACTGTCCTCATATGAGGTAATTTGTATTTAAAGAAGACATGTATTACTAGATAGGGGGTCGATAGTTGGGAAAAGGACATGACAAGATCACTGTAATTATTTCCTGTGACTTGAGACAATTTTTTGTCAGCAACTACAGTACTTTTCACTGGTGATATCTATATATATGTTTACAGTATTTATATTATGCAAATGTATTTAGGATATCGTTTGATCTTGTCACTTTTTCTACAGCCTTTATGTTTTGTCATTATTTCGTTGATGAATTTTGCAAATACATCATATTTAATCTGTCGACTTATGCTGGTTTTGATTTGCTTGTATATGTCATATAGTAAATTTGATATTGTCATCATATTACATATGATATACTTTCTTTTTCACTGTGCGATCTTGTTCGAATTTTGAATTTCTTCTGAATATTCTTGGATTGTTAGCACAGTAGAATTATTGGCAATTTGATTCCAGGTTAATGTTCTCTACGCTCCTGATCAGGATAGGATGTCTAAAATAGATTAATGTTATTTTTCCTCCAGTTATTTTATTGAAAATTTATTGAATCAGATCGTTACTTTCATACCATATACTAGGTCATTTTCTGATCTTGTGAATAATGTACATGTGTTTATATTGTATCTCTGTAATTCATTGAGTCTCATGAACTTTTATTCTTGTATTATAAATTTATTGATTGAGAAGATTAATTTTGACTGATTAACTTGTAATATACTAATTAACTCGATTAGTCTTATTTGTATATACATAGGGATACTGTAGATCTAATCGATGAACAATAGCTTTAGTTTTCTCCTCTCCTATAGATAGGAACATCTTAAGGAAGGCAACAGGGCCTTAATCCCGTCAGGGACAGCTATCTAACGACTGAGAGTATCTCGAAAACTCTCGGATCAGGTTGTCTCTTGGTTGACACTCGTGCCAATTCGGCCCGTCAACAATGGCGCTAGAAGGAGGGCCAACTTAAGCAAATGGCTGATGAAAACAATCCTGTTCACAAAATTAATCAACCCATTACCCCTCAAATACAGTCATCATCTCAACCACAAACATTCCAGTCACTAGATGAGACTCCGTTGAACGATACTGTTCGAAATCTCATTCATCAGTTCGATGCTAGTGCTGCCCATCCATCTGAAGAACTTGATTAGTTTGAACAGGCCATCAATGAATCCCGTAGGATTTTAACAAGAGCCTATTCGAATCTTACTGGCATCCAACCCTCCGAAGTTCCTCTTCCACAGATCAAACGTCCACGCACTCACCATACTAAATATGCACCTGAAGAACAAAATCAACCATTAGGTGTTCGCCCTAACTATCAGTTATCACAGTCTCGAATAGGCACCAATCAACCTTCATCTTCTTCAGGACCACCTACTACAGGAAGGCCTGGTCGGCCACCATCACCACCTCACTCACCTCCTCTCCTTTCTCAAACTCCACCTTCACCACCTCCAACACCAAGGAACATGGTAGGTGTAAACCCGAACCCCAATGCCAATATGCCATGGTTAGCTCAGGATGCGGTTGCTGTTCCAGGAAATCAACATCCTTTGCCAAAACATCCTCAGAAATTATTGCCCAAGTTCAATCCCGAGTTGAAAGAGCCCGCAGAAGATCATGTTAAAAAATTTATGCTAGCAGTTCGGCTTTTGGATGTTGAACACGAAGATGTAGTATGTCGACTTTTCCCTTACACATTTGAGGGCAAAGCCTCGACTTGGTATTTTTCACTTACCGCTGGTTCTATTACCAACTGGAATGAATTCGAGTTGGCTTTCATGAACAAGTTTGAAGACGATAAGACTCCAGCTGTGCTGGTGTTGGAATTGTCTAGGATCCGTATGGAAACCAAGGAGAAGGTTAAATATTTTAACCAGCGGTTCTTAACTCTAAGAAACAGAATTCCTACTACCTCAAGGCCGGCTGAAGATGACACTATTGAATTTTATACTTCAGCCCTGCCCGTGTCCATGGCCATGTTTGTCAGGAGAGCGGCCAAACCCACTCTCACTGAAACCTTCGATGAAGCCATCAAGGTTGAGAAAGACATGTTTGCTATTAAGACAAACCCTGGGGTAGACACTGATTCTGCATCTTCTTCTCGCAAAAAGGCTGAGAGTCCTGCCAAAAATCCAAATCCTGAGAAGAAGGGTCAAGATGCACTAGACCTGGACAGTCTTCAAAGAGTCATAAAGAAACTATCCAATGAAATCATAGACTTGAAGAAAGGTACTTCTGAAAGTACTCCGAATAAAGAACCACCTAGACAGCCTTTTAGAAGACCATTTCAAAATACACCTGCTAAACAGATTCCGCCATCTGAAGCTAATAATGTTGATGAAATCAATAGTTTCCTCAAACTATTAGTCTCAGGCTTAGAAACATCAGCTGAAAGTGAAACTCAATCTTCAGGTCAGAATTCTGAAGATACCCAAGGCACTGATAATAACATGGATGATAAACCTCCTCAAGTTATCAGTCACTTCTGGGATACCACAAAATTGACTGATGATGAAGATGTGGCTGTTGTGAATGTCAGTCAGCATCAATATAACACTAGAAGCAAGAAATATCAGCCCTCAGGGGAACCTTCTACAAAGTCCACAGATGACAGTTCAACTGTCAAAACAAAAAACCAACCTTCCAATACTAAGTCTATACAATCTCTTGATTTGGAATATGACTTGGTCGAGGATTTGAAGAAAATAAAAGCCAACATTTCTATCTACGAACTCCTCAAATTGCCTGTGATTCGAGATAAGAGGATGCAACGGGTTTCTCTAAGTAAAAATGGTAAAACTGCCTCTACTCGAAACAGTTCTGCTAGTACAAAAGACAACCCAACAAAATCTTCAGTCAATGCCTCGTCCATAGGTAAGAAATCAGATTCCTCAACTCCTCCTTTTTTGCTTACATTTGAAATCTGCAATCGTAAAGTACACAATTGTATGATAGACTCAGGGGCCTCGAAGAATGTTATGCCATATTCAGTATGCAAAAAACTTAACACAGTCCCCGTGCCATGTGATACAAGCATTGTACAACTTGATCGATCTAATGTAAAAGTAATAGGAAAGTTGAACGAAGTACTGATAAGACTAGCCTCAAATCCTCAAGTTCATTTCATCATTGATATAATTGTTGCAGATATCCCTGAGGCATATGGCTTATTCCTCAGCAGAGATTGGTCTGAAAAACTGAAGGGATATTTTGCGACGGACTGGTCACACTTATGGATACCTCATAATGGTCGTCCAAACAAAATCAGAATTGATCGAGAACATTACATGAAGCACACGGTCACCGAACTGGATGACTCTAATGAGTCGGTGCTATTTACTGATACCATAATGGGCAATTACATGACTGATTCCTTCTTTGGGAACTTTGAGGCTGAAACTTCATCAGTCCAAAACTCAGTACAGCAGTCCGAAGTTTTCCATTTTACACAAGTCTCGGACGAAAGTCCAGTTCCAAACACTGCACATTTGGACCTGAACGATGGCCTCTGGTCTCTATACTTTGACGGATCTAAGTCAAAGGAAGGAGCTGGAGGCGGTTGTCTGTTAATAGATCCTCAGGGGAAAAGGTACTTTGTTGCTTGCAGGTTAGAATTTGAATGCACCAATAAAATCGCTGAATATGAAGCCCTTATTCAGGGGTTGAAAAAGGCAATTGATCTGGGAGCTAAAGCTTTGGTAGTGTTAGGAGACTCTGAGATTATCGTTAGACAGGTACGTAACACTATACATTGCATTGCTATACATCTAAGAAATTACCAGACAGAGGTATGGAATTTATTATTATCATTTGAAGCTTTTAACATAAATTCGATTCCTCGTTATTTGAACCAGGAAGCAGATCTGTTAGCTAATGTGTCTTCAAGGTTAATTCCGTTTGAAGGAATGCTTGCTGATTCTTTTTCTGTTGAACTGCTTTTCAGGCCTTCCATATATGATAACATTGTCAATTGGAGAGTCTTTTATCACGATGAGCAGTTGATCGAATTTTTGACTATGAAAGACACTTTCAAAGATACAGTCATCGATGAAATGACCCATGATGAAGATATATACAACTTTGCGGTAATTCATAAACCTTGTTCAATTCAAAAGTCTCTTGATCAGGTCAGTACCCTTCCTAGATCTGTTATTAAACTTGAGAAATTTTATGATTTGAAGGACAAATTTAAAGGTGTGAGGAACTGTAAAACCAACAGCTCCACCATGCAATCTGAAGTCGTAAATTTAGGCACCGAACACAGTCCTCAATGTGTAAATCTAGGCAGTACATGTACTCCCCAAGAAAAAACAGCCTTCATACGACTCTTTAATGAGTTTAAAGACATTTTTTCTTGGACGTATGATGATCTCAAGACATTTGATCCAAACATAATGCAACATGTCATCCCCATGAAAGAACATGTTAAACCATTTCAGCAGAAATTGAGAAAAATGCACCCTAGCTTAGAACCGGCTGTTAAGAAAGAGCTTAACAAACTTCTCGCTACCAAAATAATTTTTCCAGTACGGCATGCGCAGTGGGTAGCAAATCTCATCCCCGTTAGAAAGAAAAGTGGTGATATTAGGTTGTGCGTTGATTTCCGAAATCTGAACAAGGTTTCAGAAAAAGACAATTATCCCGTTCCGCCTATGGAAAAGATATTACAATAGGTCTCTGGATCTGAAATGTTCTCACTTTTAGATGGCTTTTCGGGATACAACCAAGTATTAGTATCCAAAGCTGACCAGCTGAAAACAACTTTTAGAACCCCTTGGGGAACTTATGCCTACAAGAAAATGCCGTTTGGTTTAATTAATGCCGGAGCTACCTTTCAAAGGGCAATGGATATTGCGTTCAGAGGCTTAATCGGTCAATTTGTCATCTTACCTTGACGATATAACTGTCTTCTCAAAGAACAGAGCTGACCACCTAACACATCTTAGAAGGGTCTTCGAGCGTTGCAGGAAATATGGGATCTCTCTGAATCCAAAGAAATCTATCTTTGCAGTTACCGAAGGTAAGTTATTGGGTTTTGTAGTTTCAAAACAAGGTATCAATATTGACCTGGAACGTACCCAAGCTATATCACAGATTTCTATGCCTCACTCAAAGAAAACCATGCAGTCATTTTTAGGAAGAATAAATTTTGTCTCCAGATTCATTCCTGGTTTCACTGAGATTGTCAGACCACTTCAGAAAAATGATTAAGAAAGATGCTGAGTTTAAATGGTCTCCTGAAGATAAACAATATTTTTCACAATATATTGAAAGCTATTGCTGAAGCTCCTACCTTAATAAGCTCAGATTTCTCTAAACCATTAATTTTGTATACGTTTGCTTCTGACTCTTCGTATGCTGCTGTTTTAACGCAGAAAAATCAGGAAAATAATGAAGCTCCCATTGCTTTTACGAGTTCTGGTTTGAATGGCGCAGAACTGAATTACCTAGAAGTAGACAAACAAGCATTCACTGTCTTTAAGTCAATGAAGCATTTCCGACCTTACCTGCTGAAGTCACACACCAAGGTTATTGTGCCATATTCTGTAGTTAGAAATATTTTGGTGCAAAAGGACCTGGGTGAAAAAGCGAGTCCATTGGGTCACAACACTCCAGGAGTATGACCTGGAAATCAAGCCTTTAAAGATTGTCAGAGGATAGGGGCTTTGCAAGTTGGCAGTCGGATCTTCAGACATCCCTGAATCTGATATGCACTTCTTTGATGAACATTCTCTATTTGAAAGGGAAGTTTTCCCAATCTCAGCTCCCTCTGAATCTTGGTACCATGATATTAAATTTTTTCTATTACATGGAAATGCTCCTAAACATTTAGATTCACGTAGTAAAAGAGCTTTGAGATTAAAATCTGCACCTTATCAGCTGATTGATAATATTCCGTTCAAAAGAAATTTTGAAGGGGTTCTCCTTCGTTGCTTAGAAAGGAATGAAGTTGATAGTGTACTGCCTCAATTACATGCAGGGCCAGCCGGGGGACACTTTGGCGGGGAAACCACTGCACACAAAGTACTCAAAGCTGGTTACTACTGGCCTACATTGTTCAAAGATGCATATGCCTTTGCTAGGAAATGTCAACAGTGTCAAAGAGCTGGCAGTAGGCTTAAGAAAGCAGCATTACCTCTCCATCCTGTTATTATCGAAGTCCCATTTCAACAATGGGGTTTAGACATCATTGGTCCAATTACACCAGCTTCTTCACAGCAGCGCAAATACATTCTGATAGCCACCGATTATTTCACTAGATGGGTTGAAGCCATCCCCTTGCGAGTGGTTAACTCAGAACAGGTGATATCATTCCTTGACTCTTTTATTATCACCAGGTTTGGTGTTCCCGAATCTTTGATTTTTGACAATGCAACCTATTTTTCTTCTGTAAAGTTAACGGAATATGCATTGGAAAATGGCATAAAATTAAAATATTCAGCAAATTATTATCCCCAGGGCAACGGATTAGCTGAATCTTCTAATAAAAATTTAATCAAGATTCTGAAACGCACGGTGGTTAATCATCATCGAAACTGGCATAACGCCTTATTGAATGCTTTGTGGGCTGACAGGGTGACTCCTAAGGCCGCCATAGGTAATTCTCCCTTTTTTCTGGTATACGGCAAGGAAGCTATTTTGCCTCCTCATCTATTCTTACCCTCTCTACAGCTCTCCCAGTCAGTACATGAGACACCAAGTTCTGCCATGGAACCTCGAATCAATACCTTGCTTAAACTGGAGGAAGATAGAGAGTTGGCTAGAAAAAAGTTTGACCAACACCAAAAGACTGTGAAACGCTGGTTTGATCATAGAAAATCAGCCAGTAGAGATTTGGAGGTAGGTGACCTAGTTCTGAAATGGGACAAGGAGCACGAAGACAGAGGAAAACATACTAAGTTCCAATGCCTGTGGCTGGGACCATTTATTATTACAGAAAAACTTGGTCCTAGTACGTTCAGGTTACAAACATTGGAGGGGAACATCGAGAACGTTCTGGTGAATGGTCATCCGATCAAGAAATGTTTCTGCTGATCCCCCTCAAGGGATCATCCTGTACATACCTTGGGTGGTGTGCTTTGTTTGTGGAATTTATTGGTGTGTTTATTTCACTTGTTTGCTTTGAATATTTTCTCATATCCATTTGCTGTTTTATTTGAGTATTGTTGAGTTTGACCAATTTCTCAAACTTCAAGCTGATGACTTTCCATCAAGTTCTGTGATTGATCTACAAATCATGCATGAAGATCTTACTATCCTGAAAATTGTCATACTGTTTTACGTTTTGAACAGTGAACAGGTTTTCATCTTTCTAGATTTTACCAGAAATTCTTAAATCATGATTAATATAAATCAATAATACGAGTCTCTATAAATATTTTTCCAAAGGAATTAGGGCAGTATTCGTCGAGGTTATCCATTTAAGTCTCTTACGCCATCCCTTCTCATAAAGAGAATTAGATTTGCCTCCCCATCTGTTAAGACAATCTCGCTGCAGATTAAATATAATTACATTTTGGCCATGGTTGGATGTGAATATTTTCAGAATAATTTGAAGGACAGAAGGTCTCATAACAAGTCGGTCTGTTCAGGATCATAGGTTTGCATTCAGTAACATTGTCATTTCTGGTCACCAAGCCTGGACAATGGCCGCCCTTGGACATAAAACTTTGAGGGATAAAAGGTCTCATAACGAGCCGGTTTATTTATTGCGGTGCAGACTGGTGACTGACATGGTTACTATCTGGTTACCAAGACAGAATCATGGCCTTCAGAAGTATAAAAAAGAAAAAATAATAGTTATAGTTCAGCCTAACCAGGATTATATATCTATAACTGGTAGATGGGATACTGGCATTCTTTGGGCTTTGAAGCAACCCTGTCGAGGCTATAGATGCCTGCTGGCAGCAGGGCCATGCTTGTGGTATTGAGATTTTATTCTTTAAAACCAAGCCATTTACTGTTTCACTTCTTTTGGACTAATTTTTGTTAGAAATTTGATCTTCATCAAATAAATCATTAAGACTGTAAATTTCTGGTATTTTTTAGAGATGTGAAATTCATGAATCTGTTTAAGATGTTAAAATACTGATGTTTGCATAATGGCATACATGAAGGATCTAATTTTTTCGATTGCATGGTTTCAGGTTAAGAAACAGAGATAACTGTTCTGCCCAGTCAGTCTCCATCTGTTGTGCCCTTACTCAATAGCCTTAAAAAACATATTTCATCAAACAAAATCTTATTTTGTTTTGATGAAATGTTCGAATTTCTTATAGCAGATCTACTGAACCGACAGCTACTGAAATGATGACATTTCACGAGCTACTGAATCGATGAAATTCTATGTTTTTTACAACCTTTGTGAACTATGGTTAATGAACATAAATCACTGCATTAAAATCATTACTTTGGATGAATTTATCTTTACAACTTAAGGGATAAGCTTTGCTTGTTATAATTCTTCACTTGAATATTAACTAATGGATATGTGTCATTGGTTTAGTGTAAGTTTGACAAGGTCCTAGAACATCGAAGGCTTAATAATTTATGCAAATATGCATTATCCTAAGTTCATCTTTTGGACTCCGAACCATACTCAATATTACCATAATTGTTTAATGTTGATTTTTATAATATGGTCCATATTGCAAAGTTTGGTGTTGGTGTGATGGTTTATATTGCGTCGTATGCTCACCACCTTCGAAGGTTTAAATCACTATACGGTAAGGTCGACATAGGGTTATTGCTTATGGTTAAATGAATTCATGTCGTCACCTCCGAATCCAATCCACCTGTTGCAAGGTTGATATGGTATTATTGCACATGTACTTAACTTTGTCAATGACATTCACTTGCCAATACGAGCTCAGTATCGTGGCTCCCGGTGTGTTGAACACCTGTAATTCATTTACGGTATGATTGTATGTTGAGTACTCCGAATAAATAATGGCAACATGAGTTCATCTGGAGTCTTCATCGTCAGTTCGTTTATCACTTGATTACCACTCTGCGTGGTTATTCCCCCTCCCTCATGCCGAGTTTACAGCGGTCTTGTCTGGTTTTGCTCATGTCGCAGTTTGTTTATCACAGAGTTGGGTTTCATTGCCTATGTTTTTTGCTCGGCTTCCATCCTGAGTGTTCACTCTCTAGCTCACTGTCGTGTTTTGATTTGTGGTACCTCTTCTGTGTGCGGCTTCGTGCATGCGCGCATGCAGCTATGGCTCCTGTGGTTAGGGTTGAACCCAGTGATATGAAACTTCTTGATTCAAACCCCGAACTCTTAGCTAGGGTGGAAACAGTCGGATGGTTGCCGTTCATTCGCAAGTTCACGGATTTGAACCCGGAGGTGACGAGGTTGTTTGCTTTGTCGTTGGACGATTCTAGGGTTAAAATAGCCGACCTCCGATTCAGGGTAGATGAGCGTTCAATTGCTCTTGCTACCGGTTTGCCATTGACAGGCGAACGATGGTTCAAGTATAAGCAGATGGAAGTGACTGAGTGGAGGCAAATGCTGAAGAATCCTTGTCAAGATGTTTCTTTCAGAACCGGTGTGTCCCGGAAATACTTTAAGAAAGAGTGGCGACCAGTCTTGGACGTTATCCATAGGTACGTGACCTGTGAGGGTCGTCTCTCCTCAGCTTATATCTATCATCTTCGGTTGATGGCTGTGTTTATCAGTTTTCCTCTTAATTTGCCTCATTATCTAGTTCAGAGTATGTCTAAGATGTCTTCGGCCATTAAGAAGGGGCCGAAGAACATTAGTCATAGTTTGTTTCATCATGGTTTGGTGAGGATTTTAATAGAGAGGGAATTGTCCAAGCAAAATCGATCGTGGGATGAGTTTATCGAGTCGAATGGTTTCTTGGCCTTCTGTCATTGTCAGTTTGACTGCCCTGAAGAATGTGTAAGGCATCTACAGCCTAGTCTAGTTTCGGCTTCGCCTGCACACGAGCCTGTGTCAAATCCTGATGGCCGTGTAAGCCCCAATGTTTGCAATGAGTCAGTTCCCGCTCCTGTAAGTAGTCCCGCTACTCCTGTGCCTTCTAAGCGCATGAGAAAGTATTCAAATCTATCGCCGGTTACACCAAAACGTAATGTTGATACCTGCAAACAGATAGGCAAAAGGCCGAATGCTAAGGTTATTGGTAGGTTTACAAGGAGTATGTTAACCAAGGGTAATGTTGTTAAGCCTCCCGTGAGAAATAATGTTGATATTGAAACAGTCGTGATTGACGATGAGGAAGAAAAAACTGTTCTACCTGATGATACTCTTGATGTTGATCATGAGCCTTTCGTAAACCCTGTAGATAGTAGTCCTCATGTGTCTGATAAGAACCTTCAGGTTGACCCTGTGGTCGATTCCCCAATGAAGGGCAAGTCTGTTGAAAATAATTTGCCCGGGCCTTATCAACTTGGTGAAACTGTTCACCCATTCTTTGTCAGTTGTCTGCTAGATAAAATACACAGGATGGAAATAGAACTGACAGAGATGGTAACACGTGATGATGTTATCAGAGCTGAGAATTTGAAGCTGAAAGAGAAAGTTGATTCAGGTGATAAGTGTCTGCTCCGTCTTAAGAAGCATAAGAATAGGTTGATTCGTAGAGTCCTGAAACTCCAAAACGAGAGTCATAAGAACAAGGAGAAGGTCCGTGAATTGAATGCACAGGTCACTCTGATGCAATTCAAAGGGCATTCGCAGAACCCGGCAAATGGTGTAAATATCCAGGTGTTTAATGCCCCTGTTAATCTATAATGTTGTGGGCGCACTTACTATTGGTTTCAGGATTGAAGTTGTAATCAAGTGATAATCAAGTTATTTTTTGTTACAGGTATTGGTGTGTGTTGATTTTTGCATTATGTAGTTTATTTCATTTTGTTTTTGCGTGTGTTTTAATTATATTTCTTTTATGCGTAGTATCGCAGGTGATGTTGTTGATGCTCTTTCTCAGATTTTGATGATCACTTACCTTCAGGATGATCCCTAAATAATCGGGAACAAATCGA
This sequence comes from Pseudotsuga menziesii, assembly GCA_001517045.1. Lineage (NCBI taxonomy): Eukaryota > Viridiplantae > Streptophyta > Pinopsida > Pinales > Pinaceae > Pseudotsuga > Pseudotsuga menziesii. Next base: position 383,064 of record LPNX010420637.1, on the reverse strand, counting down.
TTGGCAGTAATGTTTCCCAGGTGTCACTATATCATTAGTGCCTTTGTCATTTTTATGATTTTGTGCTATAAACATAGTCGTTCCAATTTCAAGACGTTATTATGCATATCGAAAAATGACATGAGGCATTTGTCATTTTTAACGAAATTGGTTATGCTTTTGATTTTATGGTTTCCAGTTTTATAGAACTGTCCTCATATGAGGTAATTTGTATTTAAAGAAGACATGTATTACTAGATAGGGGGTCGATAGTTGGGAAAAGGACATGACAAGATCACTGTAATTATTTCCTGTGACTTGAGACAATTTTTTGTCATCAGCTAAAGTACTTTTCACTGGTGATATCTATATATATGTTTACAGTATTTATATTATGCAAATGTATTTTGGATATCGTTTGATCTTGTCACTTTTTCTGCAGCCTTTATGTTTTGTCATTATTTCTTTGATGAATTTTGCAAATACATCATATTTAATCTGTCGACTTACGCTGGTTTTGATTTGCTTGTATATGTCATATAGTAAATTTGATATTGTCATCATATTACATATGATATACTTTCTTTTTCACTGTGCGATCTTGTTCGAATTTTGAATTTCTTCTGAATATTCTTGGATTGTTAGCACAGTAGAATTATTGGCAATTTGATTCCAGGTTAATGTTCTCTACGCTCCTGATCAGGATAGGATGTCTAAAATAGATTAATGTTATTTTTCCTCTAGTTATTTTATTGAAAATTTATTGAATCGGATCGTTACTTTCATACCATATACTAGGTCATTTTCTGATCTTGTGAATAATGTACATGTGTTTATATTGTATCTCTGTAATTCATTGAGTCTGATTAAGTTTTATTCTTGTATTATAAATTTATTGATTGAGTAGATTAATTTTGACTGATTAACTTGTAATATACTAATTAACTCGATTAGTCTTATTTGTATATACATAGGGATACTGTAGATCTAATCGATGAACAATAGCTTTAGTTTTCTCCTCTCCTATAGATAGAAACATCTTAAGGAAGGCAACGGGGCCTTAATCCCATCAGGGACAGCTATCTAACGACTGAGAGTATCTCGAAAACTCTCGGATCGGGTTGTCTCTTGGTTGACACTCATGGCAATTCGGCCCGTCAACATGCGGACAAGTAACGACAGCTCCTACGCTTAACGACGCCTGAAGAGGTATCTAACTTATCACTCAAATTGCTAAAAGTTTTAACCTAGTACTACCGTTAATTTTATCTTTTGCGTTTAGGTGGAACCATGGAGTGAAAATATGAATTTAAAGAAGATGCACACTGATCTATATGACAATGCAAGTTTTCCTCTTCAATGAAATTCTACCTAAGAAAGGGAGAGAGATTTACTTTTCTTCCCAAAAATGCACACCCAAATGAAAATGCAATTCTATCTTTTTAAATGAAAAGTGAAATATCAATGCACCCCAAACAATCTTTAAAGCAAATAAAAAAGAGATCTAGAGAACATCTAACATAAATCAAAATGTTTCCTATATTTTCATGCTTGTAAAAGACACATAAAAACTCAATGGAAAGATGATTTCACTAACGTTTCCAAACAAATCTAACTCTAATGCATGCAAAGCTGAAAACAGATATTTCTTCTTAATGAAAGTAAGATCTAGAATTTCAACCAATCATGCACAAAACAAGAAGAAAATCGTTCAACAAACTTGCGAATAAAGCAAAAGAGAGAGAAAACTAAAACTTCTCTTTGAAACAGACAAGGAAACGAAGAACCAACCTTTCCTACCAAGCACTGAAAAATTCAGGATGCGGAAGGAAATAAAAATCACCTCAAGCAAAGAAAGACTCAAAATAACATGGATCACACACGCATTCCAAGTCCAAAACAAACCAAAACCTACTCATGAAAATGAAATGTATATTTTCCAATTCCAATGAATAATATCTACAGAAAAGACCAAGATGTTTCAAGAAAAAGAATAGGATGTAAAATCTAATGCAAGAAACACAAGCTCTCTTTGAATGCAAAGGGAATATAACAATCAAAGCGACTGCAGAATAAGCCAAAAACACACAAAAAATCAAAATACAAAGTCTGGAACAGGGCCTACCTGGCACCACGCAGATGAAGCTGCTGACAGGCGGTTTTGAGGTAGAACTGCTTCTTGCTCACTGGATTCAGGTGGTGGCACCGCGCATTGCTAACTTGACTCAGGCGGTGACACCGCTCCTTGCCAATGGCACATGTGCGGTTCCCTATATAAATCCAAAACACAAGGAGAACGAAAGATCAATTTATAAATTGATCAGATTAAGGTAAAAATTGATAGATTGAGAATAAAAAAGAGCATAAAAGGTCGAAATAATTCAGATCTAGACAGATATGGAAGTTTCAAACCAAAATTGACTAAGTCAGATAGCATATCTGACTAAAGAGAGTTGGAGAAGGAGCCTGGATTCAGACAAGAGTTGAAGAACTGAGGAAGATTAGAATAACTAATACACAATTCCCCACTAGATTCGCTAGATTTGTTAGCTGGAATATTTCACCTTCTGCGGACAGTAAAGTGTTCCACTGGTCTGAATCGTTCAAATCCAAAACAAATGAACGACAAAGGTTGAAGACCCTCCCTGGACACCGTAGATACCTGGAATGTGATGCTTCGATAGTAACCCTGTGTACCTGCAATCATTTTAAACACGCAAACACATCAAAGCTACCGGAATATAATCTACTGATCCATGTTAGTGACTAAGGAATATAACAACATACATGTGAAATCAAACAACAACAATAATGTGGGACAAAAATCAGCTTTGCATTAAGATAAAATGGATAAGTTTACAACCAGTTAAGCCTTAGTGTTGACATGCATGTCCATGAAACCAAACACTCTCATCCCCATAAGCTCCAACTTTTGCTCTTTATGCTCTCCAATGGCTTGGGCCAAGTAATCAATCTAACAACATAACAATACCTTAAGAGTTCTCCCCCTCAACCATCGATATGAGCTTGTATTTATAAGGCTCAATGGATAGGAATGGTTGAGATATTTGTGGATGAGGTGGCCTCTAAGATCCTATGATGGGGGATCTCGAGCTCAACTGACCCACAATGTTAGGGATAAGAGAGGACACGAGCCTCATGATCTAGAAGTCTCGAGAATCTTCTCTTTTTCCCATTTTACCTAGGGTACCGCTTTTCTCCTTTTATGACAGAGCAGTTCAGGTAATAAACGCTTATGGACCAAGGGCTATAAGCAGTGGCACTGCTTATGGATTACAAGGCACAGGTGGTGCGAGCAAGGGACCACTCATGGACAAAGGGGAAAGCACGGTGTTGAGTCTTTTTATGAAAGATTGACAAATGGTACGAGTTTCCACTCCAAGTGTTGGGATTAAGGGCACATAGGTATGTTAAGAATCTTATCACATGATGGTGACAGGATTTTGGTATAACACTTGGCATTCGTACCAGTCAAATTTCATTGGAAAAACCTCAAATGGACTGAAACATCCATCAAGGAGTTAGAAGAACAACATAGACAGAATGTCATCACGTGATTTTTGGGATCCTCTCCCTGTTTCCCATCAAATTTCGGAATGTCTGATGGTAACTTAACTGGAATTGCAGTCCACAAATGTTTATGTTGGATGGGATCGTTGATTAACTTAGACAGATTAGGCAAGTCCAAAGTTGCCAAAAAAGGAAGTTGTCGATTAGGTTGAACATACTGGTAATATTGATATGGCATCTATTGGGGTGGTGGATTCACATATGATCCTCCTGAAGATCCGCAAGATGGCGGCGGGCCACCTTGAGGAGAGCCTCCTCCAGGTGGAGGTGGTCCTCCATAAGTCGGTCCTCCAGGTGGTGGTCCCCCAAAAGGCGGTACTCTAGGTGGTGGGCCTCCCGAAGGCGGTCCTCTAGGTGGTGGACCTCCCGATGGTGGTCCTCTAGGTGGTGGTACTTCAGAAGAAGGTCCTTCTGTTACGGAGAGAAATTCCTATGGCTTGGGGTACCAGAACAGACAACTTTGACTCCAGAAATCAATCTTTCCCAATATGCAATAGAAATAAAATGTCTAACACTAAAGGATCAGACCTCGTACCTTATTCCGGACGGTTGAAGTAGATCCCCGTTGAGCTTTCCAATCTTCAGCTTGAATTGATATAATACTTCCTCAACAACAAGTAAACAATACAACCATACTATATATCATGGTGTTAGATCTATTCTAGCATATATAATCAATAATGTAAAAGCATTTGACATATTCCAATGGATACAATATTCAATCAAATACACATCATTGGACAGGAAAAGATAGTTCTTATTAATATAAATCAGAGATTACAAGATAGATACAACCTCTGACGGCACGTCTGCGAACCAGAGAAACTGAATCCCCCACTTTGGCCTCCACCACCTCAATCCTGCATCACTTAGATAGCAAGCTCACTAGCAAAAGGCTAGCTTGGGAAGAACACAACAGTGCTCCAAAGGGAAAAAGGGATGCAGACTCAAGCATAAATTCCGACAACAATGGACTATAGTTTCGTTGCTTTCAATCTCTCTATATGCCTTCAATGTACCAAGGGGTTCCTTATATAGCTTCACAAGGGATAATGAAGGGTCGAATCCGAGCGATCTCAAGGCATATGGAAGGCCAGGAGTCTAATGAGTCGGATCCATGTCAAGGAAAACTCCAAAAAGGATTTGGACTATGCACACATCCCGATGTACGTGGTTATAAGGGTCAAA